>JAHWFP010063224.1:0-26027 GCA_023313725.1 Lithobius niger
TTGTACTGAATATTACCGTTTTTAGTAAATATCACGTTGCCATACCATGCAGTGAAAGCAAGATAAGTTGAAAATTGTATTGTAGAATACCGTATTTAGTAAATATCACGTTGCCCTATCTCGCAGTGAAAGCAAGATAAGTAGAAAATTGTATTGCATAACTGTTTGGTAAATATCACGTTGCCATACCTCGCAGTGAAAGCAAGATAAGTTGAAAATTGTATTAAAAATACTGTATTTAGGTAATTATCGGAGGTAGTACCTACAAAATTATTTTCACAACATTGTTCTATCGTTCGGTTAACACTGCCTTCAGGTCGTAGAAATTTTTTTCTTTTCAAGCTCTTGGGAACTCCCGAAGTGGAAAAGGGATCATCTTTAGTGTTGGTGCAAATCTCTGAGGTTAAATCTTTATTCTTCAAACCTTGGAAATGGTGACTGTGTCTTCGTTTTTAATATTCCTCAAGTGTTACTTCTTCTTTACAATGGACTTAAGAATCACGGTCTCCTGATCTTTTCACCTTTATGGAGAACTTAAAGGCTAATTGCGTCAACGAATTCAACCATAAAATTGGCCCGTTTTCCGCGTGAAGTATCTCCCAATCGATACAAACCCAAGAATCTTAAATATTTCCCTATAGAGACCGTGTTTACAAGGTAAGATCACTACATCCTTTTGTTTGGCTGACCCTTGTTTTACAAGAATACAAAGAAAATCTTTCTTGACTTTGCAAAGAAGCTATGTTGGATACTGGACTTGAATGCTATTAAACTGGCAGTAACGGACAGTACAGTTAGTATTAAAGGCGCCAATTCGCCATTTCGATAGCGTGGCCCTTATTCTAAACACAACATCAGCGTTCCAGATTCTCTGTCATCCAATAGGCTGATGTGAGTCACGTGATCTCGTTTTAGTTATGAAAATCGCGGCGCTGCTGCGAGTTGTGTTGTTCCATTTTTAATTTACCGCTGTTCTTTATATTGCTCGAAGACATTCATCACCTGAATCAACTAGCCTACAAGAGCATCAGCGGTAAATCCTCTGCCTCCATGTACTTGAATACATTCCAAACACGCTCCTTAGACTGCGAATTCAAGCTGCGATGAAGCTTGTTGTTTCACCTGTTCCAGATGCAATTTGCGGGCGGGATTCAGGCTTTTGAATAACCTTTCAGACTTAATGGTGTTACTCCAGCCTTGGGTGCCAGCTGGAATTGAACTGAAAGCCCCTTGTTTACTGTTAAAGTTAGGTTCAATGGATTGAGGAGTTAAGTCTCTTTCACAGAACTCGTACTGACTTGTGGAGGTTCTAGATCGAAGCGGGGAACATGCGTCTACCGAATCATCACGCATCCAATCCTCCGCTGAGAAAGCACGTCATAAAAAAGGATTTTCCAGTACAATTTAACCATCCAACGCTCGTACTTAGTCCTGACCCTATGCGGCCAGTGGTTGAAGTGGTGACCGTTTTTACTTTTGCTGAAAACTTACGCTATAATGACGCTGAATTATACAGTCCATTTTACCTAATAAGTATGTTTGAAAAGTATGACTTGGGCTGCACATAGCCCCAAACAAGTCCCAATTCTCCAAGCAGTAGCTTTCAAATTATCTTGAATGGAGGAACGCGTTGTGTTTTTAATTTTAACCAAGCCAGACTGAGGTAGAAATTGCGTACCTTGCCTTCCACCTCCTAGCCTGTTTTCGCGAATGCCGGGAAGTTAATTCCTGTTATCCCTGCTTTGGTAACTAACATTTTGGCGATGTTAAATTAACTGGTCTTGAGCGAGAGAGCGAAATCTGCAGCTTCTTTCTCAGACGATCTTGTGACAAGCGATTGAATGCAAAGCTGGAGTTAAACATTGATCCTCCCACATTCTACGGAGATGCATGCTTTTATAAGCTCCTGTTTCACGAACCGATCGTTTTAGTTAAATCAGGCAGTGGACAGGGCCCATGACCTCCGGGGCTCTTTGGAATGGGCAACTTATAATAATATAAAATAGTCGATTGCTCGCTTACGCTCGCTCAGTCGGCCGCGTGTCGCTTCGCTCGAGGATATATCCTGTTGCAACACTTATGCGAAGACGGACAATTTCACTCCAAACAAACAGTCAAATGATCAAGCCAATGACCAGTCTAGTACGGGTTTTTCGTAAGGTTTCAGTTCATAAACAAACGGTAACTATACCTACTCTTTCTTTTTTCTTTGTTTATACCCATTAGCATGCTAAGATTCACCCGATTCATTTTCACTACTGAATAAATATGTAGCTTACTACTTACTGTCTCTAGCAAAAAGTGCTGTGTTTCCGATGACGAAGGCCGAACGCTGATTTTCGTTTGCTTCGCTCACTCAATCACCGCAACATTTCCTCAGAAACGTGACTGAATCAATGTAACCACCAAGAACCGCACATCACTAATAATTTGTGTTAGTACTACACTTCACGTAGGTCTTGTTTCACTTATTTTAATATAATACTACAACAATAATAATACAGGTTGACCAACTTTTGTGGAAAGTTACAAGAAGGGGTGTAAGCCACTTACACCGTGACGAAAATTGTAGTATAAAGTTCCCAAAACAATTAATTCATCCTCTTCAGCTGTGAAAAGGCTGCTTATTTATCAACCTGTGGAACTTAAGTTCACAGCATGCATTCACCGTTTTCATGTTAAGAGAATTCTAAATATTCACAACGCGAACTGAGCAAAAGTGCTTTCGACAGTCGAAGTGTGAACTCCAACTTTCAATGGGTGCTCACTAGTAGAATAGTGGCTATTGGACAGAAAGAATGGTGGATCAACGGTTTATCAATCCCTTTAATATCTTAAAAGTAAGGATAAGATCAAATTTAAAGCTCTAGACCAGTTCTCGATAATCGTTGGATGTGGTCCGAATCACCTAGTCCCGGCAGACGTTTTGTGAAGTTACGCTGAACCGACTCAGGCAAGTTCATGTCCCTTGCCACATATGGGGACCTGACTGGTGTGGCATATTCGAACGTGGTTTCATGAACAATTTAAAAACCCGTAACTTCCCCAATCGCTTTACGCTGCTGATGCATGGGAAGAAAATCTTCACTCCCAAGTTTTCAAAATACGAATCAGTGACCCGATTCCTGCTGTTTAGTTTTGTTTTTCCGTGTTTTTCTCTTTTAAAATGCGTAACAGTACCGAAAAAGGAACAAACCTTAGCTCTTAATGATTTTGTAGACTCTTGTAGAAGATAATGCTTTTTTTTTTATTAATGCATCTGTAGTGTCTTTTTTCTTGTAGTCGACTTCAACTTTTTCTCAATGGTCGGAATGCGACACTCATAAATGTTACGCAAATCTAATTTTAATGAGCCGCCTTCGACCGTACACCGAAAGAGCGTTATTTCTCTCAAACATTTTCACATATTTCAAAGTCGCAAGGCACGAGATATTAACGAGCTTCTTTAATTAATGAGTCCCAAAAGGATCCTTAAGAGTCTTAGATTCTGATTCCATCTTAGTATCCTCATAAATAATTATTATTTTCCTTCGTGATGGGCTTCGCTCTCTTGTTTATGAATTTCCTAAATGTTTATGGCGTAAAAGTATCGCATTTCAGCGTCTTCGACTGTATCCCCCGAGTTGGTTTCTGAAAAGACGAACATTTTAAGAATGGAGTCGTGGCACTAGACGTACCAAGCAGACCCAGACAAGAGAACGCGCTTCGCCAACAAGGATTTGGGGAACTGCGTGCGTCTGCGTCAGTGTCGATCGGGTTAAAGCTGATTGCACGTAGTGCCTTCAAAATTGTGGAGAACTCCGTGACTGCAGAGCTCAACCATAGCCGACTGTATATTGATAAAGCCTTTGCTACGTAATATTCCCTACAGCACGAAAGAGGAATGCCTTAAGTTTACAAAAATCCAGCTAACGTGATGACTGTGCGACTATTGCGAGGACTGTGAAGTTATACAAAGTCATTAAATGCAAATGATTATAAAAATTCACGACGTTTCGTCCCTCAGATCAGAGGCGTTATCAAGTGAAAACCACAAATTTTTTTTAAAACATGGTTAACCACAACATAAGCAAATCACACAATCTTACAATCTTAAGGATGCAAGGTAAACATAATGACCAACTAAAAAAATAAAATGTAAACCCGCATAATTCAATAGAGTGTATATGCAGGCAGTCACTTACAAGCAGCATAGACAGAAATTTAAAGATGGGGTGAGAAAGAATCCGCAGAGGCAAGTTTATATTATAGGTCCCCCCCCCCCCCCCACCCACCCCGATAGGTGGAAAGGTGGGGACGTTCGCATCTTTGCATAATTTGATATAATCTTGAAGGTGAATGGCTCTAGGTTTGAGGTAGTTGTTCACTTGTGGTTGGCTTAAAGGAACATAAATCTCTGTTGGCTTTCCTGCATGACTCAGTTTGGTGACATTAGTTCAAACGTATGTAAATGTTATTAACACATTCATTTTCTTGTTTTTTCTTGCGTGCGAGGTGATTTGGCGACGTTAACTCTAACCTGTGTAAATGTTGCCAACTGCAATCTCATCGAGTCGAACGATATACCGGAAGGATTTATGTCCTTTTAAGTGAATGTAAATTGTGTCCAAGTTAACATACCGTTGTATAAGGCATTTGTCATACTACGTAGGTCATTTCAGAAAAACAAGTCTAGTTTGCTACGTCCAGTATCCTCTTGAAGGCATTTATATGGAGAAGGGTGAAACAGTTTCGTCAGTTTGTGAATTCCAGGCTGAAATTACACTTATGGCAAAAGAAATTCTGTCGACAATCTAGATTGTAATTAGGGATGAGTGGCGTTGCAGTACTACTTTCGCAAAACGGAAGATCCACTTGGAGTTTGATGTCAATGAAGCTAAGGAGTCTACCTTGAGATGCTTACCATGAGACAAATCTGTTATGGTCAATCTCGTAAAATAAGTTGGCGACCAGGCAAGGCTGGCATGCTCCAAAAGTAGGCTTCCATACACTTTGTATACCTAGCTGTAATTGTTAATAGCCACGTAATTGGCTTTCTGTGGTTCGAGTGTACTGGTGGCATTACTAAAACGTGGAAACGGAGGTATACATTTTTCTGTTGATTCACTTTTGTGTCGTCCCCTCTGTTGCTGCATTCGAACTGAAGAAACGCTCATTTAACATAATTCGGTCATTGTTGCAACGGTTGCAAAACTTTGTTTTTTTAAGGGTTTAGTTGAATTTGCTTTGTGTGCGGACATCGGCGCAGTGATGTTGATAAGCGAGAAGACTATATGAGCAACCAAATTCCTTTTGGTTGGCGTTGTTTGGATGTGTGGGTCAGCACATTTGAAATCAAATTTCCGTTTGGGATTTGCGTGACTTTGAGTTTAAAGCTGTTGTGTAATTAGTATCGACAGCTTTTGGCCAGTTCCCCCTACTCCACCAGCACGTGTTGTGTTCAGTGCTGAATGTGGGGCATTGCGAATAAAATAAAAATCCCTTTTCGGATTATTATTTTTTTTATTGTCGACAGAAAAAATCGATATTTTTGCATTGCGTGCACTTGTCGTTGCAACGTACATTGTGTTTCTTGTGTGTTATCCTCTCATCCAAACCTTTCAGAAAGAGTAAAAAACGTAACTTGTTAGCTTAAGAAAATTTAGAAACTCCCTCCCCCCCCTCCCCTGCAGAGTTGCGATTCTTTACTAATAGCTGGAGAGGCCACACTAACGGTCAAAAGGTATTAAAAAATTAGGAAAGTTGGAAATTGAAATTGTAAAAAGTCATCGTAACGAACCTGGGGAAGCAGTCAGTCACGTGGCATCCTGCAAGTAGCAGCGGATTACGACCTTGAATAACGTGGTGTAGTACGAACTACCAGTCAAAGGTCAGTCAGTGGCAATGTGACAGGGAGTAAGGGGCGGAGAGGGTGGCGTATAGCGTTGCTCTCCTAATATTCTTCCGTGCTCACCAAGTTGACACCCCTAAAAAAAAAAAAAAAAAAAAAAAACAGGAAATGTTGAAAAAAAATATTTTTCCCCATTGGTGAATCTAGCTAAGGCATTCAAGAAGCAGAGGCTTTTTTCTGGGCACATATAGTTCATCGTAAGCAACGAGTAATTTTCATTTTAAAATGTAGCCTAAGATATGTCAGTAAGAACCGAATAGGATCTTTTTCACCCAAATCTGCACGCCAAAGAATTGGAATACGGAATTCAAGTTGGTTTATGTTTATGGGTCATTGGGCAGACCAAACTGAAGATAAAGCCTACGTCTGAATTGCGTATAGGCCTAAACCATTTTTTTTTTAATTTAACAACTTCAGTATTAGAATACCCACCTCGAAACAATGCTCACATCTGATGAGCTTTTTTGCAGTACTACATGATAAAGGGGTGGAAATCCGCGATATACTTGTTCTGTTTGACTTCCCTACCAATGCTGTTGCCCTCCAGGATCAAAATAGTGACTGGTCTTTGCTCTTTGGCTTGTTATTGGCTTGTTTCAAGGCAAGGTCTTTGTTTCTTGGGCTTATATAAATTGGAGGCTGTATTTACGATTATGTATTTTTCGTGCATTGATTGGATGTGGCCAGTCAGTGACAGCAATGTCGTTGCTGATGAGTTATTTAATGACGTACTCATTTCGTCAAGATCTTTCATCCTTTATAGCCAGGATGGGCCTTGTTACCACTGCTTTCATTTCATCATCAGTGAATCACCTTCTTCATACATCTGGCAGGCGTTAATTATTATTTGTGGAAAGTGAGGAGAGTTGTGTGAGAAAATATCTTTATATGTATAATACGCTTAGGTTGGGCAAGCAAATTCATCATTATTATGCACTACAATGAAAGAGGGTGTATAATGAAAGAGGGCGAGCGGCCGACAATGTCAAACAAACAGATGTGGCTTATAACAATCGACATATTGCATTAATAAAGCTAGCTCTTAAGAGCCCACTTGGAAGAGTTTCAAAGTTGGTTGAGTAACAATCACTGCATGCACAACCGTTGTTGGGTTTGTTGGGCTTGGCAGCAGAACAGAGAAACGTCCTCCATTGAAAATAAACATTTACTTCCATAGCACAAATCAGCAGGGGTTCAAAGAGGGAGCAGGGATGGCGATATTCAGACCACACAATCGGGGAAACCGGGGCCCACTACAGGGTTACGCTCAGGTTTGTGGGAACCAGCTAGTCGGGATATGTTACGCCGGGGGTACAGCTAGTTCTTAAAGTATTTTCTTTTTTGTTGTTTTTGTTTATTTTGTTTTCTTTTGGGCGCACAAATCCAAACTGGTTTTTGTTTTAAATAATGGCGATTACGGGTTCATCTTAATTGGTCCTTTCTTAAGCATGGTGTCAGTATGCGCTAGAAACTCCTTTAAGGTTTTTTTTATTAGTTTTTCAATTTTCCCGTATGGTATCCAACAGTTGAGCGTCTGTGGTACTCCATAAAAAAAAGAGTTCATCTTTAAATGTTCCCATGCGCCCGGTTTGGGCTGCGGTAGCGTAGAGAAAAAAAAAAGGAATGTGTGCAGGCGGTGCCGGAAGTGGAACGTAGCCAATTTTGGATGAGAAACGGGTTGTTGCTGAGGAAAGAGGCTTACAAGTGGCCATCCGCCCCCATACGACGCTAGCCGAGTGCCAATGTTAAAGGTGAAAGGATTTTGGTTGATAAGGAATTACAGTGCATGGAACTGTGTTAGAAAGTGATAAGTCAAAATTATTCTTACCCCGTGTATATAAAGGACTGGCTGATTGGTTCAGTAACGATACTCTTGCTGGTAAAGATTTGGTAAAGATTTTTGGTCACTATTGGTGTGAACATAACTAAATACACATAATGTAGAACAAGCATAGGAATAACCAAATGCCTTAAGTCATCCTCATCCACCCCCGTTCTTGTCGTTTGTCACCATCTTGGTGGTATTCCTCACCGTTTCCACCTTCCATGAGACAGTGTGTGTCAATTGAGTGATGATTCTGTCTGTCCAGGGTATAATTTTTGCAGGAGGTAGAGATACATGATTAGATCTAGGCTTGGGGGTGTGGTTAACATCTCTGTAAGGTGTGGCATAGTGGCAACCCGAGCCACGGTATTGTGACTAAGGTTGGTACTAATGACCTAGCTTTCGATGCGCCATTAAACTTCACCCCCCCCCCACCCCTCATCCTCCACACGGGAAAAAATCTATCATGCCTGCTACCATATTTTAAGATAGAGGCCTGACTTGTTCTTTCGTGGCTAAGATTTGCATTTATCCATCGACGGGGTTGATGGACACCCACGCCAATTTCAACTTTTTGAATGAAGCTTTTGTCCAGTGATAGTAATATCTTGGAGTAATTATCTTTTTTTTGTAATTACTCTTTTATTCTTTTCTGTAATCACAATTACGGCAACTCTTATAATTAACTAATCAAGTTGGGTAATTTTTCTTGAGCCTTATCACTTTATCTTCTTTAACGCATTCAAATCACTTTTAACTCCTGCACTAGAAAAAATAAAACCGTAAGTTACTACGACAAAGATCTGGTCATTTGTTGTCAATTCTTTGTACCATAACATTGCGTTCCACATCGTTGAAATAAATCACCAATAAGGAACCATTATTGGTAAATCCTGCTCTCACGGCATTCGTAGCTGAGATTACATGGAAATGTCATGTAAAAACAAAACGGCTCATGACAGTCAAATCTAACTGTTGACTGGACATAAAATAACAGAAATTGTTAACAGTGTGTGGTGTTGCTATAGTCAAACATGAAATTCAAATTTTTCAGTGATCGATTAAAAAAATATTTTTTTAGTATTAGCAAAAGCTTCGATTTTGGAGCCTAGCTTGCACTGTACTCATTACGTGTGTTTATGTAATGAAGGTTGGGTTAGGTTTAATTAATTAAGGTGAGGTTCGTCGTTCATTGTGCTTGAGCTTTCCATGATTATCGGTACGGTATTTTATTCGGTTCATCTAACCAAGATTACCTACCTACAAGTGTTTGTAATCATAATTTTATTGTGATTTTCTTAACAAAATGGATATTTTGCGGTAGTAAGTTATAAGTCTTCCAGTAGCAGCACTAGCAATATTTTTTCAGGGAGACCACACATTTTCATCAGCTTTCTAGTTCATAACAGTAATTCGAAGTTATATAAATTAAGTTACTCATCAAAAAATACCTGTACGAATAGGCCTACATCGAGGAAACTTTGTGTTGTGTAAGGGATACTACCGTTTGGGGGGGGGGAGGGTGGGGTAGGAGAGATTTTATAATTTTATAAACTAATAAATTTATATTTGTGTAGTTTCAACTGTTGAATAAGAAAATCCTACAAGCTCGTTAGTGAAATTTTTAACGTCAGCATGTGGTTTGCGACTTTGTCTGAAGTCTTAAACTTTGGTGGGAGTTCAGTTTTGTCTTCTAGTCCATTACTTTTCAAGGTTTTTAATACGCTACTTTGCTACGGATACAATAGCCAGGCTGATGTCGTTTTTATCTTTGAACTAATTATGTGATGTGCTATTGCATGCATGCCAACGATAAAAAGATTACTTAGTGCTTCATTTAAGATAAGAGTTTATTAGGCAACAAAACAACTCGCAAAATCTTTGCCTACTTGCAGCAGAAAGAGGACAAATATTGACGCACTTGACTTAATCTCTAAAAATGCCCGCCTTACAACATGCTTTATTGTGGCCATAATTGAGACACCGATAGCAAGTCTAGCGCGACGACTTCGACTTAGTTGGCCTGAAGTCCTGGTAGGGCGATAGCAATTTACTCACTCGTGACAAAAGGTAGCGAGCTAATTTGGTGCTCGAAATGGGTCTTGCAAGACGGCTGTTGTTCCGCTTGGAGCGTCGATTTTTGTTGAAAAGCGGAAACTCATTTGCTCGATCCGATAACCCGGAAAGTGGGCGGCCATCCTGGCACGTTCCTTTAACGGCCCATAGAATACATCGGAAGGAAATTGCACCAAGATTAAATTTGTTACTATTGAGTTACTGGGGGCTGAGCATACTGAGGGTGTGTGGAGTGTGTGTGTGTGTACGCTTGTGTGTGTGTGCGCGATTGTGTAGCGAGTAAGTTAGGTGATGGTGTTTTTATATATACATTATGTGGTGTCTATATTTATGCCTCCGATTTCGTGACTGAATTTGTGAGAAATGGAGGAAACATTAAGATGGTGAATGGGAGTTTGATGATCAGAAGTGTTTCCTTAAGCTTTTTTCTTTCTTTCATTTCCCTGTTCATTGTTTGAAATAGATTTTATTGTAGTGTGACTTGATGGTGTTATTTGTTTGTTCAAATTGTAGCCAAAATACATTAACATGAAGGAAGACTGCACACATTTCAAAAACTGAATATTCACAAGACAGTATGTACAAATTTTCGACACACCACTACAAAAATGATGTTTAACTGTCCGTTGGTCTTTTGTCAGGCTTCTTACACTTGATTTTGAAAGCTTGGATTAACTTCATTTGTCAGCGTTAGATTCAAAACTGGCGGTTTCGAATCTAACGCTGACAAATGTAGCCAATCCAAGCTTCCAAAATCAAGTGTAAGAAGTTAAACGGACAGTTTAACATCTTTTTTTAATGGTTTGTCGAAAATTTGTGGCTACTGTCTTTTGAATATTCAGTTTTTGACATTTTGTGCATTTTTCCTTCATGACTTTCAAAGGAAGACACCTCATGTATTCTTTAGTACAAGTAAAAAAAAAATTTCAATAATAGACTACACAGGTTGTCTTCAGTTATTGTCTTGAAAGGAGTTTCCCAACTTTTGCCACATTCTACAAAAAAGTAGTTTGGTATAGTCTGTTCCACATTATGTTTTCAGGAAACTGACTGTATAACGCGACGTCTTCTTTCACTACGGATGCAAATACATGCAACTATCCCACTCGTAGACTCTAACAGTAACTGTGTAGAGCCTACAAGTGTGATATCGACATGTTTTTTCACTCGTAGTGCAAAGAAACGTGGCGTGATACAGTCAGTTTTCTGAAAGCATAATGTGGAACAGACTATACATAAATACGAGGAAAGCCCAATTCATCTGACTGCCTGTGGAATGCTTATTTCTGAAATCCAGTTAAGTTCTTAATTCGCACGAACCCTACAGTACATTTCAACTTTTGTTCTGGTGGTGTTGTTTTGTTCTAGTAAAACTTATCTCGGTGCTTAAAAGGACATCTATTAAAGCTTGGTTTCGTGTTTACCGTGGATGGTAATACCAAACCAGGAACGCACTCACTCTGCTGAATCGTTGTGAAAGTAAACACTCTGAATGCCGTGAACCTCACGCGGAGATCACCACTGGTGCAATTAACCTCGTAATTTACACCGTAGGCACAGAATGAGATCATGGTTTGCAAACTGAGGGTGTGTTTGCAGATTTCAGTGCTACTGACATTCAGGACCTGGGTTAACATGGACGCTTGTTTTTAACCGAAACACTAAAAAAAAAAAAAATGGCGAAAACAACATCTTCGTAATTAATTGGAGAAAAAAGAGCTTGAGAGCTTTGGGCAAACCAAAAGCGTTCTCAAGCACGATGGTATGAAAATCGAGATTTCTGAAAATCCTAATCTGTTATGTGTATGAAGTCATTGCCCACAGACCTATTTTTTTCAGTTAAAGATAGAACTCCCCTCTGAACTCTTCCTTTGTAAACATGTAGCTTAAAGTGCAAAAATAGATTAATCTATGAGCAGGTTTTGCACGCTAAATTATTTTAAACTCTTCCGTATTACATGGGATGAGTTCTCTTACGAGGGTTTTTGTCGAAAATACTTACTTGTTTAGAAGTTAGTATTTTCGACAAAAACCCTCGTAAGAGAACTCATCCCATGTAATATCAGCAGCATGGTCTGGATAGGTTGGCATTTTTTTTTTACAATATTATTCCTGGAAAGATCATCATCTTGCAGATATTAATAACTAGCCGAACTGTGATGACCAGGAGCAAAGATGTCTTTGGACCACTTGAAGTGAACGCCGAATGCAAATGGTGATTAAAGTTTTATAACTTGGCAGTTTCTGTAATCAAAATGAGTTAATCCCCTTCATGACTTTTCCTTTTGCATTACCAAAGTATTCTAATTACTGTAACTACGGTTTTTCTTGTTGTTATTTAAAGCATAATGACCGAAAACCAAGGGCATAATAGAACCATGTCACAAGGGCACGCCAGCTTTATGGGCTTTATAATATCCCGACGTTTTCGGTTATTATCCATTATAAACTCCATTCATCCTACAACCAAAACGCTTCATTCGCTCTTGTTGCTGAAGGGTCAAAAGGGTCAAAGGGTTTTAGCGAGCGTTAACCGCACCCGGTCATCTGCCCGACGAAGCCCTAAGGGGGAACATCGTCTAACAATACACAGGCACGAACGACAATTCGAACGATACGTTCAACAAATGGGGGTCAACAAAACAATGCAGAGTTCTGCCACCTCTTGTAGCCAACAATGGTTAAACAACGCTTTAACTATTGTTGAACATATTGCCCCGTTTTGCGGACATTATACGAAAAACGAGGGCTTTATGTTCAGCAAACCGTTAAAGCATTGTTTAACCATTGTTAATCAGGTCACGATATTGCTCAAAGGATCTTTATTTACTGTTTCGTGGTCTGCCGCATATTCCCTCTTGGTCATATTGTTAATGCTAACTAATTGAAATTTCAAAAGTCTTTAATTTTCAAATGTAATATTGATTCACATCCTTCATGAAAAGTGCGTAAATCTCCTAATAGGGTCGTCCTTGTAAGTAAAATTTACGATTAACCCTGATTTTTAATTCAACATGGTCATTAACTCCAGAAATATGATTTCGAAATAAAACGTTTAGTAAATAATAATTACAAGTTACCTATCTGATCAGTCTGAACTTTCTGCAGATGACTGTAGTAATGGTTCATCCTTTTTTTTTAGTGTACCAACAAAAAATCAGTAGAAACAGTTTTTCGTCGTCAGTCGTAACAAATTCCAAAATTAGGGCAAAGAATTGATAGGGGATGATGGCACTGATTTTTTAGGGATGCTGGGAGGTGGATTGTCTGCCTGTTGTTTTGTGGTGGACCTACACCCAACGAGGACGAGGTTAAATCCAGCTGTGACTGTTACAAATGCTTTTCTTTATTTTCGTTTGTCACCATCTTTTGCTGCTGAATTGATGAGTAGTTGGAAAGAAAGCGACCAGGGAAGCATAAACGAGAAAGAAGAGGACTCCCTTGATTTATGATGATCCCTTAAACATGGAGTAAGAGGCTAGGACCGCTCCCCGCTTTTGCCCCCTTTTAGCAGCAGTGGTGGGACGCAAGAATGGGGGTCTTCGACTTCCATAATGCACATTAAGGCAGCCGGACGGATGTGGGCACGAAGAAGGCCCACGAAATGACAGCCAGTGGCAATAGGTGGTCCCGAAGCAAGACTAAGGGACCATGAGGATGCATAGGGGGAAGGGGAGGGAGCTAAAAAGGGTGGGACCAACTCTCATCCCCAATGGCAGCAAACAAGCAGTTCGTCTTGATTCCTATCAATAAAAGGAAGGGGTGAGAGTGCCTTAGTTCTCGAACAAGGACCGTTTACGTCCATGTAGATCGTCAGATGTACGGCTGCGGGATGGCCGAGTGCCAAACTCCTCATCCCTTCCGCAACCATAGTCTGCCAGCAGAGCCAAAACCGGTCTTCCAGTTTCTGGTGATGTCACGCGTTAGGCAGGTCTTCTGCTTTTCGTCGTTGTCTTGGCCACGGTGGTATAACTGCTTCACCTAATCATTTATTATGGGCTCAAAGAAACTAACTAGTGCTTAACGTGGTCCACTTTACCCCTGTGGCCCTGTCCAGGCATTGCACTCAGATTGTCGCCGCAGTCTCAATGAAGAGGTGGTGTTGGCTCGTTTACGTAATTGGTCACACCAACCGTACTTATCGCTTCTTTTTTTAGGGAAGAGGTAATGTCATTGAATGTCATTGGTGTCACCGGTCACTTACGAGCTGATCTGCTTGTTGATTGTTTCCATTTTGATGGTGTTTGTTGCCATTTCTATCTTTCACAAGACTTAACGTGTCCGTTGGGCGACGAGTCTATCTTCCTGTTTGGATTTTTTCAATTTTTGTAGGAGGTACATATATATGATAAGATATAATTTTGGGGATTGCAATAACATCTCTGTAATGTGTGGTGCAGTGGCAACCGGGTCCACTGTAGTGTGATTGAGGTTGGCACTAATGACTAGCTGTCGACAAACCATAAAGCCTCAATCCCCTCCCCCTTGCCTTAGAGGGACTTTGGGGTCTTCGGAATTTTAAGACCACCAGTAGAGACCTCCTTCTCCGAACTCTGATCTCTGCTTTGTAGATACGAAAGAGTGCACCAAACGGGTTGGTTAAGGAGTTTTGAAAGATTTTTTTCTTAATTCTTGAAATTTTAGTGGCTATGAGAATTCTAAAAGTCCATTTCTGAATGCAGTTAAGTTCTTAATTCGCGTAAATCCAACAGCGTTCTCCACATTGTAGCTTTCAGTCTGTTGGTGTCGTTTTGGTCTAGCAAAAATTATGTCATTCTCAAAAGTACTTCATTAAAGCTTGGTTTTGTGTTTACCGTGGAAGGGGACGATATATAGAGCAAATTAGGAAAACACTTTGCTGAAACATTGGGAATATAAACACTTCGAATGTCGTGAACCCTACATAGGAATCACCACTGGTGCAATTAACGTCCTAATAGACACCATAGGCACATATTGAGATCACGGCTTGCACACTGCTGGTGTGTTTACAGTTTTCAGTGTAGCCAACATTTAGGACCTTGGTTAGCGAGGACGGTTATTTTCAACCAAAATGTTTTTAAATGGTAAAAACAACATCTTCGTAGCTCATTGGGGAAAAAAAAGCGTTGAGAGCTTTGGGCAAACCAAAAGCGTTCTCAAATTACGTGAGATACGATATGAAAATTCAGATTTCAGAAAATCCTAATGGGTTATGTGTACGAAATTATTGTCTACAGAATTATTTTTCTCAATTAAAGGTGTTGTTCATCTCCCCTTAGGACTTTCCGAGTCTAGCAATATCCTTGGTAAACTGGATTTTTTTTTTGTCGTCCGTTTCTCGTTGCCACTCACTCTCCTTTTCTGTGTTCCGTTCAACGAAACTTGAAATCTGTCGGCGCTTTTTTTTTCAAGAGCGGGTTTTTTAGAAGGAAAAAATCCGAAAGAAAGAAAAAATAGAACAATCTACTGGCATGTTTTGCACGCTGAATTATTTTAAAGACTTTTGTGGAGTACATTTTTTTTTAAATTAACATAGTTGGTTTTTGTTTTAGTTGGTTTTTGTTTAGTTGAATTATGGGCTGAGAACGGTGATGACCCATCTGGTCGAGAGCAAAGACGTAGGTACTAGGTAGCTCTAGAGTCTATGCAGGTATCCAGATCTTGGTTCAGTGTTCAATGTTATTGAATTTCGGTAAACTAATAGCTGGGGACAATTGGGGGATTGAGCCTTTATGACGCGTTAACAGCTAGGATATTAGCGCCAACTTCAGTCACAGTGAAATCGTCCAGGCTGCTACTGTGCCACGCAATACAGAGATGTTAAACAAACTCCTAATCTAGATCTTAATATACATCTAATCCTGCTGTTGGGGAAGGAAGTGTTTCATACATTTTAATAATTAATAAAAGCCGAAATACTTATCAGTGTTCCCAGCAAAACGCATGGAGAGGGAGTGAAGAACAAAATTCGATTCCAGGGCAAACCGGATGTTTATACAATTTTAACATACCGTCATGTGGTCGAAAATTTTTTGCGGTGAGCTCAGAAATCAGTTTAGTCCTAAATGGATTGAAGCGGCCTACTTCCTACTAGAGGCGATCACTGCTTTGGCAGAAGCCAAGATGTAAGACAGACCATCGCTGTGTCCCCTTAAACGAACGTGCCATAACATCGGATTCGTCACTACTTTAAAATGTGTTTGAAATTCAATTCGCTCGCCAATTTTATATCTGGTTATGCGTAGTAAGAGTTTCCCTCATTATTTCAAAGTAGTGTTCGAAAATTATTACCACTGAAGTTTTTTGTCTACTGGATGTAGTACATATGCTTAACGTTCATGTCACTGCAGCCAAGTGACATCACACCAAGGAGGAAAATCATAGTTCCAATGCACACTGCTAGCTTTGTGAGTGGATGCCCGTGGACCGTTTACAAAGTGAGCAAGCACATCCGAGTATTAGAGTGGTCGACTCCAACCCAAGTGGCCAGCTGATTGAATTCCATGGCTGACATACAAAAGAAATAGTCCAAAAGTGGCCTGATGTTGCAAAAGTGGTTTGATGTTGCAGACAAGCAACATCATTGCTGGGTGCCACTGCCAAATTAATTATCTTGCGACTAGAACTTTCAGTTTGTTAAAGCATAGCTGTCGTCAATTTGCAAAGTACTAAGTAAGCTATGTAAATTACATTCATTAGATTCCGTCGTGTGAGTTCTCCTCAGAACACTTGAGGGCTCGGTAAAGAATTCATCATTCACTGCGCAATGCGACAAAAAACTAACATCCAGGCGCCAACGAGGAGAATCATTTTGAAAGATGGAAACATCTGGTGCTCCCGAGCGTTTTGTTCCTTTGACTTTTTTTCGACATTAGCTTTACTCTCACCAATTCACTACCCATTGTAGGGCCTTGGGGGGGGGGGGGGATGGAGGGCTTGCAGCATTGTTGCAGCTAACGGTTTTACTAAGTAGGGCTTGAACAAAATGGCCGTTGAAGATGTTGACATTCCAGAACAAAGTCCTTAGTTGGTGAAGGGTGTCGTTTTTTTTGTCGTCCGTTTCTCGTTGCCACTCACTCTCCTTTTCTGTGTTCCTTTCAACGAAACTTGAAATCTGTCGGCGCTTTTTTTTCAAGAGCGGGTCTTTTAGAAGGAAAAAAAAATCCGAAAGAAAGAAAACGGGGGAAAAACTGGCGCCTTCGGCATGTGGTTGTCATGACAACGAAGCAGTTGCACCCGCTCCCGCTTTTATTCGCGGAGGTGCTTAGGATTATCGCCTGAGGCGCTTTCGTTTTCGGCTTGCATTTGTTAGAATTCGAGCGCACATGATGGCCGAACGTGAGGCTGCCTTCTTTGAGAGGAATACGTTGTTGCCTTCCGCTTGATGTTCCTTTTGCCTTGGTTTTGGCCACACGACTAATGAGATCCTTCCAACCCCCCCCAACCCCCCCCCCCCCAAAAAAAAAAAGAAATCTACAAACCTCTGGATCTTAATGTGCGTATAACCGGGCCCCCGTAAAAGTTGTAGCGGCCTTGTTGAGCTCTTAACTGTGCATTCCTTGCCATTATGCGCAGCTAAAGTAGCACTAAAATAAAATCATTCCCCCCCCCCCTTCTGGGGGAACTTGACTATGCAACGAAAGAACGAAAGAATATTTTTTCAAAAGATTTCTTAATGGTTACATAATTTTTGGAAGTTTTTTTCTTGTTTACGGGTTCCTCGATTGCATCACTTTATTGTCAAGCAATATTATGAAAAAATTGAGAAGCTGCAGCAGAATAGCGTCTGTGTATTTTAGGTAATGGATAGCGTATTCAAAGCATTACAAAATTCTCAAAACGTAGTTTTTTAGCTCGCTTAGATCTTAATACATTAAAAAACAAAAAGACCTTAAGAGTAGAGTTCTTCATCAATAGGAAAGCAACTAAAATTTGACTGATTCGACCATTTTGGATGTGTGTCAAGATATGTGTCTGTTTAACGTGAGAGTTAGTAATGTAATATGTGTACTTGTTGTGAATGCGTATCAGTATATTTGTGTTTAATATGAGACATTCACAATTTTGCTTTCGATCTGATTTAGTTAAAATTTTGCAATGAAAGATCTACTGTCATTGAAATTAATGAATTTGCAGATAACCTTATACCTAATACATTCCTATAGATCTGTAATATTTGGTATTTATAACTCTGGAATACAATGGGACAGTTCGTTCCAGTGTATTTGTAAATGCTGAAACTTTTAAAGACAAATACTCAAAGCCCGTGTGCATTTAACTTGTGGTATTGTTACCATTTCCCCCGATTGTAACTGCGTTGTGTATCTGTATTATCTGAACTGAAGCAATGCAGTCACAAATCAATCAAAAACGACACGAAGTTATGCGGAAACTAAAAAGAAAACAGCACAAATCGATAAAGAGTTTTCACTTTTGGAGTGTTATTTCCTCAGGCGAATGTCCATTCTACTACAAATTGTCAAAATCAAGTAACCATCTAACATATGCCGAACTTTCCTTTTTTGTTTCATCTGAGTGAAAGAGGCATACATGAAATCTTATCGTATCTTATCCTTTTCCCACCAGGATAGAACATTATACATTCCTTGACTTTGCGATTTGGTTCTGACAATGTGAAGGCAAACCAAGCAGCGCTATAATAATACAAACAACGTTTCGAAAATTTTCAATTTTCGTCATCAGGTTAGCAATAAAATTAAAGCATGGCAAAAGCCACTAAGTGATCCTACGTTAAAAGCATAAAACAGTAATTTAAAACGAATAAAAACCACCAATTTCTCCCCTCAAAATGGCAGCCGAAAAGCAACGACCCACCTGCTCCGTAGGACGAATAATCCGTAGTAAACATTATAGTTATGTGCGATACCTTAGTCTACTTCGAAAAATGTGCCCTAGCCTTTAGGCTATCAGTTACAGGCATACAGCACAGCAAAACACACCTTTCTGGTACATCCACGTTTTTTTTTAAAATTATAAACAGTTTTACAAATATTAAAGCAAGTAAGAATTATTTTGCTCGATAAAGGTCCAAAAATGTAATTATAACCACTTAATTAGTGGTCGTAAGCATTCCACCGGTTTTATGTCCTTAAAACAAGTAACTGACGTAAGGAACGTTTGTTCCTTTCAGGTCTTACAGCAAAGCAGGTTGAGCATTATATCCGATACCAAGAATTTATAGGGTTGGGGAGGAGAATTTGTGACCGTGACCTCCCCCCCCCCCCTACTGAAACGTCTTAGATTCATTCCTATTCTGTCTAGGTTTATAAAGGGCGCCATGAGTTTTATGTGGGAATTTCTACTCAGTTTTCAGCCTATAATTAAACTAAACTGGCTTGTATTTGATTATAACCAAAAATCGTTTAAGTTCCACAATTCAAACTTGCAAATTTTCGACTATCTCTACTGATAGCTTCTTCAGGCAAGAGTCATGAGACTTGCACAACAACAACCACCAATGAACTTTCCCAAGTCCACTACATTCAAATTTCCCTCCCCTCTCCCAGTGAGCCTTGGAACTCAGTCAGCTCTCAAGCTCACTGTCTGAGTGGGCTCCCTCATCAACGTGCAAAAATCAGCATATCAGCAGATAGGAAGAATAGTGACATCAGAACTGAATCAAAAACTGACGAAACGCTGGCAAAAATTCTTACCTTCATTCAGCAACAGCTCCAGTATTGATGAGGGAGCCAACTCAGACAGTGAGCTTGAGAGCTGACTGAGTTCTAAGGCTCACTGGGAGAGGGGAGGGAAATTTGAATGTAGTGGACTTGGGAAAGTTCGTTGGTGGTTGTTGTTGTGCAAGTTTGAATTGTGGAACTTGGACGATTTTTGGTTTTGCGTAAGAGACTGTCTTTAATATGAACTTCAACCAAAGTAAAATTGCCGAATTAACGGTATTTTTGATAGTTTGCTTTAGATTTGGGCCGAACAATGAGCAAAAATTACCAGATGGAACGCGTGGCGCCCTCTGAAAACTCGGTTGGAACTAATAAGAACGAATTTAACACGTTTCAATAGGGACTTTTCAGGAAAAATTCTACCCGATACTAATCTCGTTGTGAAGAATGAACATCACCTAAACACCTAGTTCGCGAATGTATAGAAAATGGAAGACCAACTCCCATCTATTCCTATGTGTCTTGGGGGATGGGCAAATCAGTCTGGAGATACGATATTGTTCAAAATTGTCAAATCATAGACCATAACCTTTATTTGTAGTGTATTTTTGTTATGTCGCATGCTAAGTGCGTCTTCTGAGTTCCTGGAAGGAACGATAAAATTTTATCATATTATAATTAACAATTTACTCTTCTTTATTCCCTTGCAATACACACCAGATACACTATGAAAAGTACCTAAAAAAAAAATTTTAAGCAAAAGTTCGCAGTAACGTGCACAGACCCCCAAGAGGGCAGGGGCAACTGTTAGTAAAATGGCACAGTAACTTCTAGTGGATATTTCTGTGCGGGACTTGCTATCTTTTTGTACCGTTTTCTGCACGTTATTTTTAAGCCTTTTTCGCCGCTATTTCGCCCTTTTAGGCGTTCTTAGGCCTTTTAGCCCTTTTGTAGGCCTTTTAGCCCATGCTCAGGCACCTCCGCTCCAGCACATTTGGCCACAACACGGTCATTTTTTTACAGAAAGGTCATTTTCCGAAAAGGGCAAGAACATTGCCCACCCTCTGCTTGCTCCCCTCCTGTGCACGCCACTGAGCAAAGCCACTTGCATTAAAGGGTTAAAGATGCTCATTTCTGACTCACTATTTCTCTGGCAATTTCCGACGAAGTTTCATCTTAAAGTTAGCGTTGCAAATGGTAGGGAATGGGAGAAGGGTGGAGGGTGGGGTTGACGATGCAGCTGGCCTCTCATGTTGTGCCGCCCAGCGACCATAACTCTTTGTTTTCCGCCATTCTGGCATCCAGGCGCGGGTTAAGGGGCGCGTGGTCCATGCTAGGGGACGCTTAGCTGTAATTACTGTCAAGGACAAGAATGAAAGAGGCCTTTACAAGAAATGGAAAAGAAAACAGATCCCTGGATTTGTGTCACAGTCTGCAGCGTGCGTGCGCAGCAAGAAATAGTACCGGCAAAGTCGCTTACGATCTGAAGTGTGCCCTGTCTGTAAATGCAGTCCTAAGGGTGAAGTTGTTAAATTTGTGGATTTCAAAATACTGCACGACAATGTTAGATATTGTTAGCTAATTGTAACGCAATTTTACCGAGTAAAAGTAAGATTCAAACTGCCACGTGATGGTGACTCAGACTTAGATCCTGACTCAGACACCATTGCTGAGGTAATGGCCGCTTCCATTAATATTAGAAGTCATCTACGTGGTTACAGGGTGGTTACTTCCAGGTTGTGAACTAGTTTGGTAATACAGTACTATCGAACACCATGAGACTTGGGTCACATGGGCTTGCCGCCCGTCATTCGCGCATCGCTTGGATACAGACTATACATATAATGAAAGGAGTGAAACCAGCCTGCAGAAGTCTTATCGTAGAACAATCCGTTTTATACTGATAATCACTATTCATCACTGGAACTCGCACTGAACGTCTTTATTGTTAGCATATCTCACATTCTAAATCATAATTTGTATCACTAGGTTGGCCAGGTCGATATGAGAAGCTTTTCAGTTTTTGCTATCCAAGTCAACTTCCGCTAATGGCCGGGGTTTTTACCTCGATTTTAAAATGCTTCTCAGGTCACTCGGGCAACGTATGAGTACAAATAATTACTTCCGAGCACGAGACATGTTATAAATAAACTCGTGCAGCGCGAGTTCCATTGATGATAATAGCGCGTAAGCGTAAAATTTAATAACGCTCAATTGTTCTACGAAGGGCTTCTGTATGGTTTCCCCCCCTTTCATTATATGTATAGAGTCTGCATCTACGCGCGAGCATTGAGTTAATGGATATATAGGACGTTTGAGCGACGGACGGCAAAGCCTCTGTGCCTTGGGTGGAATGATGAGAGGAATGGAGCCTCTAGTTAAACAACACGCGAATGGCCTCCCCATAAGCTGTCTAGGACCCGTGTTCCAAATTAACTCAAACTCGAACTCGGGACTGAAATCACGTCATAACTATTTAGTGCCGTTCACCGCCATAACCTTACATGGATACATTTGGAAGATATCGGGTGGTGAATGGCACTAAATAGTTGTGAGGTAATTTCCAGTCTGAGTTCGAGTTTGAGTTGGCATTTGAAACAGAGGCGTAGGTCATTCCGTTGCGGACTACTTTAACATGCATCTCACTCAAAATAAAAAAACTTGTAGGGAACAAAGATTCATTTCCAAAGTAAAAATCAGAAGGAAATCTGGCCAGAATAGTATTGTAGGCACTACGTTAACATGCATCACACACCAAATTAGAAATTTTTCAGGAAACAAAGATTCATTTCCAAAGTAAAAATCAGCAGGAACATCAGTAAGCTAATCCTGGTCTTTTCGCTCCATGCTGGCAAATTAATATTGGCTTCACAGTATTTGTATTATTGTTTTATTGTAAGTTTTATCGTAAAATGATACTTTAACATAGGTATAAATTTCTTTTCACCATGACGTTGTATCGCTAAACTGCTACCCAAATATCAATTTTGCATCGCAAATTTCTAAAATCGTGATTCAAATTGCAATCCTATATAGGCTCGTTTCGATCCCTGAGAACGAAATCAGATGGGGAGGGGGGGGGTTGAGGCTTAATGGCGCGTCGATAGCTTGGTCATTAGCACCAACCGCAGTCACAGTGCAGTGGTCCGGGTTGCCACTGCACCACACATTACAGAGGTATTATTCAAACCCCTAATCCAAATCTTGTCATACATCTGTACCTCCTGCAAAAATTGAAAAACACCGGACAGGAAATCAGATGGTCGCTGCTACCTTTCACTATAACGAAAATTCACTTAAATTCTTTATTTCGAACTTCCCCTTCAGACAATGTATTTTATACTTACTCACTTTGTGTTTAGCTATGCCATATGTATTTCCATAATATCTCGATGAGCCGTCGGCTTTAAACCAACTTGTGAAAGCATAACTAACTGCAAAGTGAAAAAATTTAGCTGTGTTTACCTTGCAAGCATTACGCATGTCACTATCTGAAAAGCCGGAAGCCCTAGAAGCATTAACGCGACCTCAACATCACAGCACAAAATGAATCGAGGCGACGTTTTATGAATTTTGATGATGTTATCGCAAAACGTTGTGTGATGTTATCAGAAGGCACCCTCACAACTGTGTTATTTTTGGAGTTGGTATGTAATAACCGACATCCACGCAATGAAAAAAAAAATGAAAAATAAAGGAAACCGTCGAATGTCGGACGGGTTCGTCTCCTGGATTAACTCGGTCGATTTTCGAGTAATTTCACGCATGGTCGTGTTTTTTCTCGCTAAGAGAATAAGAATTTGTCTCCTGTAGCGGAAACTTAACCTTATTAGCAAGTCAATCAAGGGAGCGTCATTGGTTTAAAAGAGGAAAAAAAAAAAGAACTCATTATCGTGATGTATGCATGGATCTGACAAGATTTAAAAGTGACGTACGGTTTACTTACTGCTGAAGGTGAAGTGAAAAAATAAAGTTTTCGAAATTCGTAATGTCATAGTGCGAAAATGTTGCCCCTTAGCATCAATACCACACACAAAAAAATTTCGTCACTCTGAGGTCGTGTCACAAAGGCCTTCAAGTTTAACATTGTACGTCAATGGACGGAATGGCGAAAAAATCAAAAATGATGATTTGATTGGTTTAAAATTCAATTTAACATTATCTCATTTGATATTCTCAGAAACCATGTAAACAGTGCTGTAATTAAAAGGAATTTAATTTTTGTTCAAAACTATGGGTTCAATTTAACATCAAAGATGGGACGAAATACCCATTTCTGCCTTTTTTTTTGGCCCATAACCTAATAATTACTATTCTGTAAATGGAAAATAATAATCCTTAAAATTGCGGTTACCGTTTATTGTTTTTGATGTTATCAAACGAGATCACGTTACATGTAAATTTTCAACCAATCAAATCATCATTTTTACCTTTTTTGCCGTTCTGCCCATTGATGTACAGTGTTAAACTTTGAAGGCCTTTGTGACACCTCAAGAGATGACCTCAAGAGGGATGACATTTTTTGTGTGTGGTAGTGATGCTAACAGGCTACATTTCCGCACCATGACATTTCGAATTTCGAAAATTTTATTTTTTCATTCCATTCTACGGTGTTGAATAAAGACGACATAGGTGATACACTGCAACATGAAATGAAACTGTTCGACGAATATCGAACGCCATTACAAATCCAGCAGTTTCTCCTTTTTTACGCAGAATTTGTGAAATGGTGAAATAGGGTTTCGAATACCTAAGTGTTTTCACCGAATCTGTGTTGTTACCGAATACGTGTTTTTACTATGCGCGATGAGCAGGAAAAGGAACAGATGCCCGTTTTTCCCTTATAAATAATGAACCTGATGCAACTAAAGAAAACATGACTGCAATCCAATTAAATTGTTGGACAGTGGGATACGAAATGAAATCACCCCCTGAAAAAAAAATGGCTCACGAGTAAATAATAACAGCAAAAGCAATTTAATTTTCGGTCAATACTGCTGACCTTGGTCACAAAAAAAAATAGAGACAATTTCATAAAAAAAACCGGAGCTGTAGTTTGTTCCACATTATGTTTGAAGGAAACTGAGAGTACGACGACACGTTTCCTTCTACTACGAATGCAAAAACCTCGTAAATATCATTCGTAGACTGGTTAACAGTAACTGTGTACAGTCTACAAGTGTGATATTCACATGTTTTTGCACTCGTATGCAAGTAAACGTGGCGTCATACAGTCAGTTTACTGCAAACATAATGTGGAACAAACTATAGACAAAGAGTCAGACAAAGTTCATTCCAAGACGGCGAATTACCAGTGCGCTGACTCTTTGTCTAGGTCCGGTTTTTTATGTAATTGTATCTATTTTTATTGAGACCAAAGGTCAGCAGTATTGGGCGTAAATTAAATTGCTTTTACTGTTATTAAGTATTTGTGAGCCATTTCCCTGTCAGGACTGCACCGTGACTGAGGTTGGCGCTAATGACCTATGTGTCGACGTGCCATTTAGTCTCAATTCCCCCCATCCCGTCTCAGGGGGAAATTTTATTTCGGAAACATGACTGGTTGCTGTTTTGAACCTTGTCAGACTTTTTTGAACTACAAGAAAGTTTAGTAAAGGGGAGGGGTGGGGATGAAAGCGGTAATCGAACCGAAAAGTCCTGTAGATCCACAGTCCGAAAGGTTGTTAAAATTTCGCAAGAATTGTTGCCCGGAGCTCCTGGACAATCTACATCATTAAAAACCTTGATATGCACACGTGTACCTCAACTTCTCTTGAAGTAAGGGGAACCTACAAAGATAGATGAGAGTAGTGTCAAATGAATGATAATTGAATGACGCGTCGTGTAGGCCTATTTTCATTGCTGTAACTTGATTTTTTGATCCACAAATACGCGAAAAGCTCCTCTGGTTAGCTAAACTGGATGCTCATGATGTCAAAGATCGATCAAGCAAATTTGCCGTTTAAGGAAAATTATCAGAAAGAAACTTCAGGAACAGAACTGGCGGGGATTACACTAGGGGGTATTTTGCAGTTATTGATCAACGACTGGTCTGCCTTCGTAGGACCTGGCTACAGCAACGATTTTCTTATCACTACTGCGTAACAGGATTTTCGTTTTTCGATTTTAGCTTTTCTCCCACTCGATACCATTACTATAGTGATCCGTGTGTATATTTATTTTCGTCAGCATACATTTAAATTCATCGTGTCTGCCGGATTTCTCGCCGGAAGTGTCGGTTTTTAATGAGAAATTTTTATTTAAAGCCATCTAAGCCTCATGGTGTGTGGTGCGTTACTCCATCACGAACATGACTTGGCAGTTTTCTTCTTTTCTGAAATGAGCCAACTAACTCCCAAAGGCAATAAGCGATTGGTCCGGAGACTAATAAGTTTTAAACGAAGATGTATATGCTTTCAAAAACTCGCCATCGGCGAGTACAAACTTCGCAACTTCTTAATGTCAAGCCAAAGTTAGTTACTTTAAATTGTAACTATCAAATCGTCGATGAAGCAATGACCGTGAATGCCGTTCTTTGTCTATACTCTATTCCACATTATGTGTGCAGGAAACTGACTGTGTGACGCCACGTTTCCTTCCACTATGAATGCAA
>JAHWFP010063245.1:0-10761 GCA_023313725.1 Lithobius niger
AAAAAAAAAAACACGTATTACACTGATCATTTGCTTGATCATTTGACTGTTTGTTTTTAGTGTGTAATTGTCCCGCTTCGCATAAGTGTTGCAAAAATAAATATCTTCGAACGTAGCGAGACGCGGCCGAATGAGCGAGCGTCAGCCACAACAAGCCAGCTGCAACAAGAAATCTCCACGAGCGCATCGAGACGCAGCAGATGAGCGAGCGAAGCGAGCGACTCCGCTAGTTATATATTAAAAGCCTATCGCGCCGAACTTTTGTGAATTTTGTGATCGCATCTCCTTTGTTAATATTTGGTGTGTGATGATGCGGATGGTGTCTTTGGGCAGGTACCGTTGTGCAGTTTTCCACCTTAAGGCAGAATTTCGATTGGTCGTGCCATTCCGAAGTTACGGACCCCGAATGACCAGTTTCATTGTTTTACATTGTTTTAAACATTGTTATTAGGCAACAATGTAAATCAGTAAACGCCAGTATTAAAGGCTTACCGAACCGAACTTTTGTGAATTTTGTTCCTGCATCTCCTCCGTTAATATTTGGTGTGTGATTGTGCGGATGGTGTCTACGGACAACTACGGCAACTTAAGGCAGATTTTAGATTGGCCGTGCTATTCCGGAGTTACGGGGCCCCGAATGACCAGAAGGCAGGAAGGCAAGAGGGAAGAAGGATGCCAAACTGGAAATAAGCAGTCGTTCACAGTGCCCATTACGTAAATCGGTTTCACCACGCTGTCACTGCAGGCAAGAAGGGTTTACAGCGGAAAGGGAGATGCACTGATTGAGTGAGCGAAGCAAACGAAAATCAGCGTTTGTTCGCCAGTATGCGCAAAATTGTGATTGAATAAACTTAATTTTCATGAAGCATGGACATACACATGAAAGACGGGCTGCAGGATGCCAAATTGGAAATAAGCAGTTGTTCACAGTCCCCATTTTAGAAATTTGGTGTCACCATGCTGTCACTACAGACAAGAAGGCAAGGCGGAAGAAGGTTTTATGGTGATAATGGAGACGTGCTGATTGAGTGATCGAAGTGAACCAAAATTAGTGTTTCTTAGTCAGCATGGACAAAATAGTGATTAAGAATCTTTGATGAAGCACGAACATATGCATGACGGAAAAAAATCACTCGTTTAATACACCCGTCTGGAGGACGGGCTTCTTCTACTACCGAGCCGAACGACCAGTTTCAAAGCTGAGCCGAACTTTGTGAATTTTGTTCCTGCGTCTCCTCCGTTAATATTTGGAACGGATGGTGTGTATGGACAGCTACCGTCGTGCAGTTTTGCACCTTAAGGTAGAATTAGGATTAGATTGGTCGTGCCATTCCAGAGTTATGGGGCCTCGAATGATCAGTTTCATTGTTTTATATTGTTTTAACATTGGTATTAGGCAACAATGCAAATCAGGAAACGCCAGGATGATGGGTATTGTCATAATTATTTTATTATACGTTTTAAAATTGCGGTCTTTCATCAAATCAGCGTAGCCTGATGGTTAGGGCGTTAGCCTGCTAATCAAAAAGTTGCAAGTTCGAATCCAGTCCAAGCACGGAATTTGGGTTGTTAGTTTAAGACAGGTAAGAGGTATAGGTAACACTAGGCAGGTATAAATTAACTGTTAATGATATAGTATATTAGCAGATGTACCCGGCTTCGCGTGGGGTTTTGTTTCACCCGTGGTTGTTTCCCAGTTTTCGGTCACTGTTGCCTTAACGTTGACTGCGACAGGCAATTTTTAATACGTTCAGTTAATACGTAATCATATGCTTAACGGTAACAGATGCCGTGCCCCCACCACCCTCCCAATCCCTTTATTTTCTGAAGAGTAGGGATAACCGAAGCAGTTCCCCGTTGAGACCCCCCCCTCCCCCACTCCTGTTTATCGCTGTGGCTTGAGCAATCCGTACCTTGTGAAAAATAACTGTCCTTCGGCCAGGACGTCATTTAAGACTTGCCGCTGTGATGACATCGCAAGAGCAAATTGTTAGTCTAGGCAACAATGTGGCAATTTCAATAGTTCAAGGCAATAATTGTCCCTCGTGACGTCATTTGACACCTGCTGTTGAGATCACCGCGTAGAGCAAATTATTAGTCGAGGCAACAATCTGCCAATGTCAACTTCTTTTCAAGGCAACAACGTACCAGTTACTTTTACTTTTATTTACTTACAAGAGCCTACAGACCATTACGTCAAACGCTCTATCTAAATCACTTAAGTCTAAACAATAACGACGCTAATCTAAACAACCTAGACAAACCTCCCGGTTCTTTTATAAAACCCTACCACCAACGTTGTGCAGGGAGACCCCAAGAATATCACCCATGTCCGCGTCCCAGTCAGCAAGTACCCCGCACCAATGCCCCGCCCATAGGTGACACACCAGGAGAAAGTGCTCTACCGTCTCAGCCTCTGTACCACACCTGCAGACAGGTGTGGTGCTCCTGCTCAGTCTGAACTCGTGCGCTCTCAACAAAACGTGCCCCGTCCGAAGCCTGGACGTACCAGTTTCAACTTCTAGCCGAAGAATTTACACACTCGCCTGTTTTCAATGTAGGGGTTCCCTTTTCAGGGGTCGTCGTTGCTTCGTTTTTGCTACGAGACTTTAGTTTATAATGTACAGTTCCGGCAGAAAGTAAATTTACAAACGTAATGTCGTTATAGCGAAAAAGGCATTGTTGCATTATGGCATTGTTGAACCTGAGCAAGTTTCGATGACGCTCGTTAAACCCTTTGAACCTTTAAACCCTTTGAAGTATCGTGTATCGTGTAGGGCCTTAGGGCTTCGTCGGGCAGATGACCGGGTGCGGTTAACGCTCTATAAAACCCTTTGAGTATCGTGCATTAGCAGACACCAAGGCACGAGCATGCCTTTGTTGACGCTTGCCTCACTATAACAATAATTCTGGGTTTTGTAAATTTACTTTCTGCCAGAACTGTACAGGGTGTCCCAGAATGTATTCTGGTATTTCACTGTTTAATAAAACGGGAACCACAAATGATATCAAAAACGGTTTGTTTTAAACTGAAAGCACAACTGAACAAGTTTTTGCAATCGCTAGTGCATCCTCATGTGTTGCGCTGTGTGCACACCATGAGCCGTATGCAGGGTGCACGTACGGCAGATATTCTGTGAAAATGGTGGCTGTTTAGCAAAATGCTATGTACGCTTTCTAGCTTAGCAAAGTTAAAATTAGTCATTGCAGCTAAAATGTGGTATCGTAGGGAATATCCTGGATGTAAGGCACATAAAACAAAGCGATTACTAGGTTGAAGCAGCAGTTCAAGGAAACTGACAGTGCAAAAACGTCCATATGTCCATAACGTCCGGCAAATCTAATACCATTTAAATATCCTACGTGCAACACAGAGTGGTCACGTGGAGATGTATTAAGTTTGGTGAGGTGTGCTTTCAGTTAAAAAAAAACAGTTTGTTGACATCAGTTGTGGTTCCCGTTTTATTAAACAATGAAATACCGGACTACATTCTGAACACCCTGTACAGTATATAAAATAAAGGAGATGATCACCTTTGTACGTGCTCTATGGCTATAGAAATACATAGCGTATGCTCTAAGATTATAGAAGTATTGAATTTACGTTTTCATATAATAATAATAATAATATATAAGTTTGTTGCAGACGCAACCGGAATGGCAAGAACCTGGTGGTCACTAACTGCCATCCGAAGTTAAAATTAATAAAATAATATAAATAACAAAAGTTAAGCAGTTTAAAAGTTTAAAACCAAAACGACCGCTAGTTTCCGCACTAAGAGCATTCCACATATTCACGACCCGAAGTGAAAAGAAATTTTTTCGACAGTCAAGATTCGAACTCTGAACTTTTAACTTCAAAGGATGTCTGTTGGCCAAATCAAAAAGAGGAAGGTCAACAGCAATCAGACCCTTTATAATCTTAAAAGTGATAATTAGATCAAATTTTATTCTTCGGAGTTCCAGCAGTTCCAGACCTAGTCCTCGATAAACGTTCTATATGGTCTACCTCACGGAGCCCCAGCAAACTTTTTGTGAGTTTTCGCAGGACCGACTCTATCAAGTCGATATCTTTAGCCAGGTAAGGGGACCACACCGGTGTTGCGTACTCCAATAGCGGTCTTACAAAAACTTTAAATGCCCATACGCACGTGTTTATGCTTCCAGACGTAAAGCATCTATTAACTACAGCAAGCCGTCTAAAGGCCAAGGAACTAATTTTCTGGCAGTGTAAAGAGGATTTTAGGTCTGGGGAGAACCAAATGCCCAGATCTTTCAATTCGTTCACCGATGGCTATATTTTGTTATTTAAAATGTAATTTGCACAATTCTTATTCCAACCAACGTGGAAAGCGTGGTGTTTTGATTCTGAAAGTGGGAACTGCCAGACATCAGACCAATATGCCACATTTTGGATGTCCACACTAAGGTCAGCAGAGCACCCTGGAAGAGTATTTTCGGTGCCGACTTTAAGATCATCAGCAAATTTTACGCCAAAAGTGCTTTCATTCGTAAAATTCAGGTCATTTAAGTAGATAACGAAGAGGAGGGGACCTAACACTGATCCCTGCGAAACCCTACAATTAATTTCCCTTTTTTTTTGAGAGCGTATGTTCGATAATCACTCGCTGTGACTGATCTCGTAAAAATGCCGAAACCCAACTCCATAGACGTGCACCGATTCCACAGCCCAAAACCTTTAAAAGAAGCTTACGGTGAATCACCGACTCAAAGGCTTTTTTGAAGTCGAAATAGATGGTGTCGTATTTAACTCCAATGTCCAAGGAGGAAGTCCATCTATCCAGAACAGACAGATTTATATAAGATATTTAAATAAGATTTTTATTTTTCTCTAAGAAGGGAGGTCGGAGGAAAAGAAGGGGGCCAATAATGGCCCACCGTGGCACACCCCTAGCACCCTCACTGGGTTTGGGGAGGTTCCTATAACAAAGATCAGTAACTTTCATGGAAGGCCAAGTGGCGTAACAGTTCTACGAAATTTTAATCTCCCTGGCCACACCCCCTATTGCACAATCGTTAATCCGATGACGTCATCGTTAATCCGCTGGGCAGTTGAAGTAAATCAGTACCTTCCTAAACGACCGAACCGAGAGAACAGAACGCACCACTGTTAGAGACAGTTTGGCTCCAAAGTTGACGTCGCGCGTGCGCAGTAACGTTGCTCAGCCGTTTAGTACCTTCCGAAACTGCAAACACAGCTCAGCTCAACAGAGCGCTCGTAACATCATACCTTTAACGTGACCAGACGTGGCTATTTGATTGGACCAGGTTAGGCTAATGGATGTAACCTGGCGCGAGCAATGACAAATTGCAAACCATCTCGGAGAGATGGTTAAGGGTGATTGCCAGCGGTGGAGGTTTGGAGCATGCGCGAGGTACGGAAACAGATTCAACGCTGACGTTGGTTGGCGTAAGCAAGCCACATCAACGCGGCTATACTAGGGAATGAGCTGAATTGTCACCAACAGTGGTGTGTTTGGTTCGTTCTGTTCGGTGCTTTAGGAAGGTACTGATTTTCTTCGAATTGATAAGGAGGATTGCACCCCTGTGACGTCATGAATGACTGATCTTTATGTTTGATCTGGAGGTGTCGTTATTTTTTTATTTGGGTGCCATCTTGGATTTTTTCCTTCCTTTCTATCTTCCTATTCGTCAGCCATTTTTATTTTCCTTCGTTTCTTCTTTTCTTTTTTTTTTATTAAATTAGCATTGAATCAGTTGAAAAAGTTTGTTTGAGGCGGCGGTTAAGTTTCGAACCTAGGCCTGTTCGGTTATCAGATGAGTTGCTGATTAGCGCCTCTACACCCTGGACCACGCTGAGAAGTCAATAAGAGGGGTTTAGATGTTGGTCTTAAAGATAAGATTGCACTTGAGGGAGATGACATCACGCGCCATTGATATAAACCAGTTCTTGAAGATGGTGGCTGTGGGACTATTTAAAAATTAATATGAACTAAGCAACCCTCTCTACAGGGTGTCAGACAATAATAAAGATGTAAAGAACTTTAGCTTAAGAACTAGCTTTGGCTAATAGCTTTGGGTAATATTCATCCCCCTACCCTCCCCACCCCTACCAAAGTTTTAAAATTAAAAAGGTTTAAAATTGCAGCATCACACAATTAACACTTCCAAGGCTTCACACCATTACACATTCAATTACGATACTTCAAAACTAGTTTAACGAAAGTGCAGATTTATTAATAAGCTCTTAAGTGTCTCATCAAAGTAAAATATGCTATGCAACATCATTATTATGTGCTTCACAACTGATGGTTTATAAAAATAACGTTTAAAAGAGACTTCTTTTAAATAGGTTAGAATGCAGCATCACAAAATATGCATTTTAAGGTTTTCCCACAATTGTGTACTAAAATATGTATTGTCTCACATTCGTTAAACACGAAATTCGTACTAAAATTTTAATTCTAAGGATTGATTGCCAGAACGAATCCATCTTACACTTTAATAAGCTTCATTTATAAGAAGGCGCAGTGTCGCACACTAAATATTTTATAGGATTCGTGTAACAAAGACATAACGATACTTCTTCCCCCCTTGTGTCATAATGCTACAGATATTCTGCCAGAATATGTGAAATGAATAAGTATTCTAAAGAAGCCGGATTCGGCAGTGATGTACCATCAAATGCTTCAGTTCTTCGGAATGCTCTAGGGAAGCTCTTCCCCAGACCCCAAGCTGGATTTATTCGTCCCCCTCCACAATTTTTCTTGTCTGTGGTACTGGACAGAATAACGGAGGCGCTTTCTCATTACCGAACACTTTTTAGACTGGCATGGTTTCTATTACTCATATTTTAAATAATTTTTAGCACTAATAACCAGTGACGCCAAATTTGAAAGATATATTAATGTGTAAAGGATTTTGAAGCGGTAACCTTCCTCCCCCCCCCCCTCCTTCTGCTTCGGAGTAGAAGTACCCTAAAAAATGCACTCTTGCACTGTGTCATGTAAATGCGACGAATAAAAATTTTCTAGCAATTAACCTATAGCATAAATAGAAGAAAAAAAAACACGAAAGGTTACAAGATTTTTTTTTATAAAACATGCGAATTTTTTTAATGTCATTCATAGTTTTGCCGAAAAGGGGACCTCCTGAAGCTTAGTATTTGAAGTAGCACACATCTTATAAAATCAGCTAGAGTAGAATTCGGCCGTAGATAATACACGGCTTCTCAATAAAAATGCTGCAGTATACAATTCACACTTCAAGGGTTTCACACCATTATCCATTCGACTACATTGCTACACACTTTTACAACGAAATTGTAGCTTTTTTTAAATTTTCACCTAAATGTCTCATTAAAAAACGTTGACTATGCATTGTAATATTTCTTACTTAAAAAACGGATACTAATAAAAATATCTGGCATTTAAAAGTTGTCTATTTCTTTTAATTATGTATGAAATGAGGCACCACTAAGGTTGCATTTCCAGGTTTTCACACCGTTTTGTATTTGAGTATACATCGTCTGATATTCACGTTAAATAAGAAAATTGCGCACTACAAATTTGATTAAGGAACGATCGGTAGAAAACAAATCCATTTACGCTACAACAAGCTTCTATCACCAGAAGTTGCAGTACCTCATACTATGTATTTAATAGGCTTATTGTTACAAAAACATTAAGGCACTTCTTGCTCCCATGTTTGCACAAAACGCAACTAAACATGAGCTTCAGTGTAAAGGCTTTACTACAATTTCCACATTTAAACAGTTTTTCACTACTGCGTCGCAGAATGTAGAAAATGCAATAGAAAATCTCACAAATTATAATACAACGTGTCACACTTTAGATATAATCAACTTCCTTTCTTTCGACTTAAAATGTGCAACAGATAATTGTAGATATGCCATACCACAAATTTTACTGTTTAGGGCTTGGTGGTATATCTCCAGTATGAACACGGACCACCAACAAAATAATTGCACCAAGTGACCAAACATTTTTTGCCATATTATCAAATTACTTTCTTGTTGTTTATAAAGTTGAATTTCCTCATCTGTCCCTTTCTGGCAGTTGACTTGGAAGATTTCACTTATTTAGTTGAAGTACAGTGGAACATTACATAACACAATCATGTCATGGCGTTCTTTGTAACCAAACTGCTTCATGATTGGTTAAAAATAATATCGAAAAGAGTTTAGAATATAGCTTAATAAATTTTATTCGTCTGAGAATTCCAAAGAATACTTTAAATAAGAATTGATGAATAACATTGAGAGCCTACAAACAAGCTGTAAATGATACTGAAGTTTTAAAAAGCACAAATTACTAACGCCATCTAGTGTTTCAGATTGAAAGTTTTTGTTGTTAGTTCCAAGGGTGGTCGAGGCGAGTCTCTGTCCTCGGTCAAACGCTGGAACACCAACCTGATACCAGTGTGTTATTCATCGTTCCTACGGAACTTTTCATAGACTCATGGTAAGGGCCATCTTTAGATGAGGGTGGGAGGTCATCTTTGAAAGGAGTGCTAGATAGGTAAAACTTTAGAGGCAAAAGTTTTGGATGTAGGGGAGGGGGTGGGACCATCTTTAAAAAGACTGCTATTTAGGTCAAACTTTTTTGAGGTAGGAGCGGGAGGGGGGAGATCTTTAGATAAATGAATCATCTTTAAAAGACTGCTAATTAGGTAAAACTTTTTAAAGGTAGGGGTTGGAAGGGGGAGGGGGATGAGTATTACCCTAAGCATTAGTTTTTAAGCTAGAGTAGGGGCCATCTTTACATCTTTGTTATTGTCTGACACTCTGTAGAGAGGCTTGCTTATTTAATATTAAATTTTTAATAGTCCCACAGCCACCATCTTTAAGAACTTGTTTAATTGAATGGCGCGTGATGTCATCTCCTTCAAGTGCAATCTTATCTTTAACACCAACAACTAAACCCCTCTCCTTAGCTTGTCTGTGTGGTCCAGTGTGCTAATCAATAATTCGTCTGATAACCGTCCAGGTTTGAAACTCACCAGGTTCGAAACTTTTTCGACTGACTCGATGCTAATTTAATAAAAAAGAAAAGAAGAAACGAAGGAAATTAAAAATGGCGGACGAATAGAAGGAAAGAAATGAAGAAAAAAATCCTAGATGGCGCCCACATAAAAAAATGACGACACCTCAAGATCAATTATAAAGATCAGTCATTCATGACATCACAGGGGTGCAGTCAACGACTGCCTTATCAATCAGATTAACGATGACGTCATCGGATAACAGTTGTTCAATAGGGGGCGTGGCCAGGGGGATTAAAAGATTGTAGAACTGATACGCCAGTTGGTCTTCCATCTCTCTACTTTCCTCATCAAAATCAGATTTTATTTTGTGTGCCAAACAACAACTCTTGGTTGGTGGCGATGATTGTCTGTGGGACCGGACCACCGGGCATTATGCCAAACCATAAATAAATTCATTCTGCAAGTAATGTGTTAATTAACCAGTGCTGTCCTGGGATGCCTGGAACTAAACAACGTCCTGGGTACGTAATACCCTTTGCTGCGTAACACCCTGGATTTCGTGGCAATCTATCTGCGTTCACAAATCGTATTGTATTACTTTAGGGAAGTCATTTTCACTTTCAAAACGTTTGCGCAAAATTGTGATTAAAAAACTTACTTTGATGAAGCATGGACATACACATGACAGACAAAATCACACGGTTATTACGCCCATCCAGAGTTGTAGACAGTGCCATTTTGGACATGTTTTTTCTCTTCAATTTTAACACGATAAACATGAGAAGACAAGGCAAGGGGGAAGAAGAATTTCAAACTTTAAATAAGCAGTCGTTCACAGTGCCTGTTACAGAAATTCGGTATCACCACGAGTCACTCCAGGCAAAAAGGAAAGGGGAAGACAGTTTTATGGTGGTAAGGGAAACGTGCTGATCGAGTGAGCAAAGTGAACCAAAATCAGCATTTGTTAGCCACTATGCGCAAAATAGTTACGTTGATGAAGCATGGAATGACAGAAAAAAACCACACGTGTAATGGATCCGTCCAAAGGACTGGCTTCTTCTAGTGAACTAAGAACCAGCTTTCTATGATAAATGGCTTAGTTTGTAGTGACCATTGTTGAAATGTGCCCAGGACAAAAATGAAACTCACGTTTCCAGCCCGAGTCCAGATCTCCAACGTGACAAATCGGAAATTAATAAAAGTGGTACACGTCTTAGCCAAGTCCCACAAAACTCATATACAAAATTTCAGTGAAAAATGTTGAAAAACGGCGGAGAAATTAGGCATTAAAATTTTGGCTTTTACATGTGTAAAGAAGGCCCGAGTTCTTCACCCGATTTGAGAGGATACCTCAACTCAAACTAACAACAACCTGAGGGAAAACTTCGTTTACGGCAACGAACAATTTTTTTTTCGCGGCACCTCGGCCGTGAAAAACCCCAACGCCAACCACCTGTAACTTTCAAGAAAATGGTCCGATCCGTCTCATCTAAACAGCTCTTAATAGCCACGAACTTTCTCTGTTTTCCCCCGCAAACAGAACACAAAAATTCCTTCTAGAACTTCCACAGCATCCATTTGAAAAACGCACGAAACGAAGCCGTAAATTACCGTAGCGCACGAGACGCCATTTTCGCCACTTGTAAAAATTGTATTTACGTTTTATTTTTCACTTAGGCATAAAGCCAAAGACATTAGTTTAGTGTTTACTAGGAGGAGCTTCCTCTGCGAAGGTACTTAACCTCGATAATAATTGTACAGATACTTTGTTTT
>JAHWFP010063269.1:330-15560 GCA_023313725.1 Lithobius niger
AAAATCGATAACCGCTCGATTTTAACCAATAACTATTACATATAGCAACATTCTGTATTATATATATATTGCTTGTGAGCATGCAACTTTTCAGATCAGACCAATTCAGAGATCATGGTGACCAGAGCCAATCGGAAAGTAGTAAATTATGACGTCATGATCGTGGAGCAACACGGTGCCCATGTCTGTCACTTTTGTCAAACTTTATCTGCTGTTTTCAATGTGTCCAAGCCTTATCAAACCTTTTCAAGCTATTTCGATTGTGGTCACCGTAAGTTTTCTCAAAAAGTAACTAGGCCGTCACCAGTTACATTTGACAAAATGGAGCGAAGCGATTATACAATAAATTAAAGTTGCATAAACATTGATTTAAAAAAAAATTAGTGTTGAAACAATATATCAGGCACAGGCAGCAACCCGTGTTGCTTTGGCGACAGTGTTTGTGTTGTTCATGTGTAGTGCTCGGGGCACTAGCCTTACAAATCGAGCTCTCTCACCGCCGCTTCTTAAAATCGGCTAAAACCCCGAATATCTCCGAAAACATTTGAGGTGGGAATTTCATCTTCGACAACGGGAATTTCATCCACCAAAGCTCATAGTGCAGGAAAAATTACCCAAAATGGGGGTGAAAAATGGATTAATTAGGCCAGGGTTCAAACTTGCAGGATAACTTCATTTTGGCACCAGATTAAGGAATCGATAGAGTCCCTAGTGATTCTGGTGGTGGAACAGTGTTTTTCAAGGGCTTGTATAATTTTTAAGGGTGAAAATCGAAAAAAATTTGATAATATTTAAAATTGCTCAAACGATTTGTGCGAGGTATATCAGCACTCGAACACTGTGTAATATCATATACTACCGAGTCGATGAAATGAAGCGAAAGTGGTATAAGACCTACTTTTACCCTTGAAACTTGAATAGTTTACGTTAAAATACTACTAAATACAAAATTCAATCATACAGACTGAAAGAAAAAAAAAGAAAAATAACTTTCAATGGCAAATGTTGAGACATTTGGGCACTGGGCGGTTTTACCCTAAGCCCTGGAATTCAAGATGGCGTCCAAATATGGCGACCAGAAAATAGTTTTCTGCTTCTAGAGTCCTAAACCATTCATCCCATTAAAAATAAACCGGTTACCAATTATGTTTAGAAATAAATTTCCTTCAACAAATGTTCTATGCTTATTTTCCGTAAAATTAACCCAAATTAGTCAATTAATTTCTATTAGACAACAGTTATGTATGCTATGCACATAACAGCGCATATGAGAATAATAATTCCTGATTTTCAACAGCTGCAATGTTAGTTCTAATTAAGATCCACGGGCATAATTGGACTTAAATGATAGATAACGATTTATGTTTTCTAACAAGGGTAATTAAAACGATTTATATTTTAGAAGCTAAGCTACAGAAGTTTTTCTACATTGTATAGTGTCATTTTACGTCAAGTTCCATCTTTAAACTGTTGCAAATGGCTGTTTTAATTAAGATAAACGGATGTGAACAGGCTTATATGAAAGATGATGATGCATCTTTTCCAACAAGGGTAATTATAATGATTTATATTAATTGGGAGCTAATCTACGGCAGTTTATCTAGGTTGCGGCACTGTAATTTTTGCGTCTATTTACCTCAAGTTCTATCTTTAAACTGCTTCAGTAGCCATACTAATTAAGATAGGTAGATGTAATTAGGCTTAGATGAAAGATAAAGGTATATTTTCTAACAAGAGTAATTATAATAATCATATTAATTAGAAGCCAAGCTACGACAGTTTTGCTATATCGCTCTGCTTTCTGCGTAATTTTACGACAATTTCCATCTTTAAACTGCTGCAGTAGTCGTTATAATTAAGATAAATAAATGTGATTAGGCTTAGATGAAACATGAAGGTGTATATTTTACAACAAGCGTAATTAAAACGATTTATTGTAATTGGGAACTAAGCTATGGCAGTTTATCTATGTGGTAGCACTGTGTTCCATCTTTTAACTGCAGTAGTAACTGTTCTAATTAAGATAAATGAGTGTGATTATACTTAGATTAAAGATGATTATCACCATACTTTTTTCGTTTTCATTGTTATAAAACTCGACAATAAATCGGATATAGTATTGTTATAAGTGTCACTTATTGGTACACTTTTAGAGTTTCTATGCTATCCTGTCAGCGTTCATATTGTTATAAGTGTCAGAATAAGTTACTTATAACAATGAACAACAACGCCAACCTAAATGTTTTATCATGTAGGCAGAGAGAAGGTCAACAGGACTTCGCTGCCAAGCTTTGACAAAAATAATTTCAAAGAGAAGAACAAAGAACAATACCGAACGGCTTCATAAAATATCGGGCTTGTTTTGTGTAAACACTAACACGATTCTACATTAGTTTTTCATTTGGGCAACCAACATTTTCAAGAACCTAACGGAAAATTTGATAATTTGAACTCAACATATCACACTCGCTGTGCTAAAAAATTTCACGTAAATATTTAGTTAATGCACAAAATAAGAGTAAAGCTAGCCCCCCCCCCACATTACCACATTAATTAATGTCCACATTACCTGCAGCATTATCCTCGACGTCATCATTATAGAAACCGATTAATTTGAACACTCCCAAGTCAGACTCCGTATTAAGAACACGGCAGAATGATTCGACAAAGAAACGCACCAGCGTAGTCTCGTGGTTATTGTTGTAATAACATTGTAGCAGCCAACGATTGTTGAACGCCAGAAATTGTTGAACCAAGAAAAATGACATGAAACAACTCGAATCCATTCCACAAACGTAAAAAAAGTATTTAAAGTATGGTGATAAATTAGTTATTGACATACTTTGGCAAGAATGATCACCCTCTATACGTGATTTATTGTGATAGTTTTGCTTCCTCGGCTCTTAACGCCTCGGCTAAGCCTCAGAAGAACAAAACTATGGGACCATTGTTGCAAAAGTATGCCAATAACCACTACAAATATATATCTTCCAACAAGGGTAATAAAAACGATTTATTTTAATTAAGAGCCAAGCTACGGTAGATTATCTACGTTGTAGCGCTGTGATTACTGCAACGTTTTAGGGCAAGTTCCATCTTAAACTACACTGCAAAAGATAAGCATCTTAAACTAAGATGGAAATTTGCATCCGTTTTTAAGACGTTTTTGGCATCTTACAGTAAGACGGTATTGCCGTCTTAAAGTAAGATACTAACATCTTAAAATTTTGCGTCCGTTTTTAAGATGTTTTCGCCATCTTAGCAGTTTGCCATCTTAAAGGCAGATGCTTTGGTAGTCATCGTACGTATCTGGCATCTTAAAAAAAGGCATCTTACATATCTGGCATCTTATAATGCTGACATCTCATTACGATGACGTCTAGCAAACTCGATCATCTTATTTTCTTTTATTTATAATGTTAGTTGTTCAAATCTGACAGCCTAATCAGCTTGTGAATATGACTTCCCAATCCCAAGACATCTTAGTTAGTCCTTATACTTGACTGTAGCCCAACATAAGTAAACATTGTGTCAAAGAGGAGTTCGAACTGAATGCGGAATCTTGTTAGTTAGCCACCACAGCGTAACGCAGTGTTAAAATCGTTATGGAGGTCAAACGAGTTTGATACCTTCGTTAATTATGTAGATGTCTTAGCATTCGGTTAGGTTATCCATAGGCTGTAGAAAGAATAAGACCATTTGATTTTTTAAGAACGTGACTACAGTTCACTTTGGATTAGCATAATATTTGTTTTCACTCGAAGTAGGATAAATCAGCAGTGACGTTTCAGAGCATTTTGCTTTTAAGATGTATTCGCCGTCTTAGCAGTTTGGCATCTTAAAGGCAGATGCTTTGTTAGGCATCTTACGTATCTGCCATCTTATATGCTGGCCATTACAATAACGGCTATTAAACTCAACTATCTTGTTTTCATTTGTTGATAATATTAGCTATTCAAATTTGACAGCCTAGGCATCGTTACGATGATGTTGAAGGTATTCATTTCAACATCATCTGTATGAAAATGAAACCAGCGGTATGAGGTTGGTGTTAGTCGGGTGGAAGGGGGGGGGGGCTTAGGAGACTAGTATTTTTTTGGTCTAATTAAGCTGTGTATTTATTATAATTAATGTATAAGTAATTACGCATTTTTAATGTGTTATTGTATCGCATGGTTCTTTACGTGAATTCATTATGTGCTATTTTCGGAACAATATTGAAAACTGGAATAAAAAAAATTTTTTTTTTGAATTCCTGTTTGCATTAAATAGTGGAGTTTTAATTGAAATATTTTCACAAGGTCCAAATAATATTGTGTGTTGTGTTGACCAAAAATAATTTATCCATCTAAAACACTACAATTTATTTATTTTCCAACTCAGTAAACTGCCCCCCTTAAAATATTGGCAACTTCACTTCGTTTCCGATTTAATGTATTGTTCCGTCTTAAAACGATAGCATCTTTGCTTGTTTCACAACTTAAAAAAATTACCATCTTAAAATGTTAGCAACTTTCCCCGTTTTGTAGCTTAAAATAGGTTGACGTCTTAAAATGTTCGTGTCTTTGCCAGTTTCCCTACTTAAAATAAATTGCCATCTTACAATTTTCCAGCTTTCTCTATTTTCCAACTTAAAAATAAACCATCTAACTGGGTGGACATCTGAAATTGCCGCCTTCTTATACACTGGGTGAATTTGGCAACTGAAACTATGGCGTCTTAAACAGCTAAACATCTTTAAATATTTATTTTGAGCGTTTTCCAGCAGATAATAAGATGCATCTTAGAATAGAATAGAATAGACGTTGTCGGCCAGTAAGCTATACAGCTTTTTGAAGGCCCAAGCGGCAGATGTTAAGTGGAAGGAACCACCATCGTAAACAGTTGTTTTTTGCCGCAGGAGGGAGGAAACCGGAGTACCCGGAGGAAACCCTCGTACAACGGGCGGGAAACAACCGGAGAAAAACCCGTACATATACACTTCCCATGCCCAGGATCGAACCCGGGTCTGTAGGAAGCCAGAGATGTACAGCTGGGACCAAGACGCCTATCGAATCTGACGCCCCAGTGCTCGCAGCTACCCGTGCACCTTACGTTTAATGGCATCTTAAATGAAACACGTCTGAAATTAAGACGCATCCTAAACTGGCGGTGTCTTAAATCTTCAAAGCACAGATCCATTGCATCTTAAATTAAGATGGTTTTACGATTTTCAGGAGGCTCATCAACCGAACGACAAAATTTCAGATGCATCTTACGAATTTTAAGATACTTAGTTTTTACAGTGTACTGCAGTAGCTATCCTAATTAAAATAAATCGTTGTAATTACTCATGTTGGAAAATATATATCTTCATCTTTCATCTAAGTCTAATGACATCCATTTACCAGTATTTTAACGGAAACTGCAGCAGTTTAAAGATAGAACTTAAGATAGAATGACGCGAAAATCACAACACTGAATGTACATAAACAGCCGCAGGTTAGTTCCTAATTAAATTAATATAAATCATTATAATTTCCGTGATGGAAACGTACATCTTAATCTTTCATCTAAGCTTAATCGAATCCATCTATGAGCATTAGAACGGGTACTGCAACAATTTAAAGATGGGCCTTGTCGTAAAATTATGCAAAAATTACAGCGCTACAATGTAGATAAACTGCTGCAGAATAAATTAATTTTTAAATTACCCTTGTTGGCATCTAAGTTATTTTGTGGGTTTTTTCTTTCAGTTTATATGACTGAATTTTGTTTTTAGTAGGTAAGGTACCCCTTTTCCTCTTTTAATGTGAAATTTTAAAGTTTTAACGGTAAAAGTAGGTCTTGCGCTTCATTTCATCGATTCGGTGGTATAGGATAATACACGGTGTTCGAGTATTGAGTTCTAACAATACCTCATACAAATCTTTTGAGCAACTTTGAATTTTACCAAAATTTTTCTCGATTTACACCATTAAAAAGATACAACCTTATGAAAAACATTGTTCAACCCCCAGAAACACTAGGGACTCTCTTGATTTTTTAATGTGGTGTCAAAATGAAGTTATCCTGCAAGTTTCAACCCTGGCCGAATTAATGCATTTTTCAAACCCTATTTATCCTATACTATCAGTTGTGCGAACATTATCACCTCCCAAACAGACAGACTAACGGGACACAAAATCCAATTCGACCTCGCTCGCTTCACTCGCTCAGCCAATCATTGTCTCACTTTACACATAAAAAATTGCCGTGAAACCTTACATAAGCAGTTTTACTGCCCTGCTCGATTTATTTAACACTCCAGACTTTTCTGGCAACTATTACGGCACACATTGAAACGTCACCGACCCTCGTGCCCGAATTCGTTAACGAAGCTGTTGTCTCTCGCCTCCCCCCTACCCCCACAAACTTTGTTTGCTTCGTAGTTTAATTAGAAATTGTTTAAACTGCACCGACTCCCTGCCGCTAGTCGAAATATATCAATTATTAATATTTGCACTTTTATAATCTCCTAATTTTTATTTTTTCGGTAAATAATTAGAGTTTGTGGCTCATTTTTTCAAGGTTTCGTCATCGCATCTTGTTTCTTTGTCCACTTGTTTTCGTGCTGGGTCGCTGGAGGGCGTTGACGGCGGTTGCGACCAGCGCTTTTTTCGACGAACGGTTTTTCAACAGACAAAGCACCCGTAAATTCGAAGAATTTTTGTTAGAAAGCATCGAATTTGGCGTCCAGTTGAAAATTAATGCTGGCGGAAACTTCAGCGTGCGTTACATTCATGACGTGCGCCTCGGTAACCTCATCATTTTGTCACCATCATTAATCACGACATGTGCGATTTTTTTCAGCGATTGTCGCGTGTTTTGTGGTCTGTCTGCAATCGCCCTATTGTATGCGCGGCGTATCTTGAGTCCTGCCCGTGTTTTATGTTCGGATACGTCTTCCTGGAGGGGACGGCTTTAATTGACGGCCGCCATTGTTTTTGTAACTATATTGGATATCAACAAGGCACTCCTCTACCAAAAACATGCAATCGATTATTTGTGTTCATTCCGGGCGAACTCAAGATGGGACGCAGACACTATAAGAGTTGTAACAAGAAAAGTCCTCGAGCTAAGCCGAATGAGCGAGCGTCAGCGAGCAACTCGGCTATTCTTCATCAATAAAAAGATGCAGTTGATGGCCGATTGGCTGGTCGGAAAATTGGTTGCTCGTCCGTCTTCTCCTCTGTAAGTAGAAGGCTACAAATATAATAAATGCGCCGGAAGAAAGGTAAGAAATCCCGATGTTGTTTAGGCATATTCTTATCGTCCAAAACTAAGTTTATGTCCGCCAAATAAGTGAAATAGAAATAAAACAACCCGCAAAAATAACGCAACAATACCACAATAATATTATAACAGTATATGACGTCATACAGTGTTGACCAATCCAGTGTTGTGGACGAGAATCGAGAACTTCCGTCAACATTGGACTGGCGGCAACAGTAAACGAGGAGGAAGTCGATTGTTTTAGGCAGGGTAGAAGAATATATAGGTAGTGCCATTCTTTCTCTGACAACAGTAAACATTTTGACGAAAGAAGTACCTGCTTTCAATAATTTACCGCCAGAGGGCGCTGTCGTCAAGTACGGCAGCGCAAAGCATCATGGGGATCAAACCTATTTAGCGTCTCTAACACAAATTGATCACGATAAGAATACAATATTAATCGCTTAAAATTTATCATAATTCATTTAAAATAATTTTAAAAAGGATCAGAACTGGGTGAGCAAGTTTTACTTTTTAAATCCAACATTCAAGTTTAAACGGATTGTCGTTACGAGTGGAGCTAAATATAACACAGGTTTTGTGTTCCGAGAACATCCGAGAAGCGTTGCTCATCGGCCGCCCAGGTTGAAGCTTCTTTCGTGGTTTACGCTTAGTGTAACGAACTGTATACAGTTTGAATTGAACACAGAATAAGTTCTTCAACTTCGGATGCTGCCCACACACGAATATTTCGCCAATTTCCGCACGTATTGTCGCTATTACCATGGTTACCATGACAACGATGCCGCCATTTTTTATTTCAAGTTTCGCCTCCTACGAGAACCAGACAAGTGCTGCCTTCTGGTACCGTTGGTGGAAGCAGGTCTTAACTTCAACACGTTTTCAGAAAAGCGACACTACCTACTAATCTACCCTGACTTTAAGTAAAAATCAGTAAACGCACACAACGTTGCGCAATGTTATTTTAGCAGTTATGAACTGGGAGAATTTCAATGAGTCAGTTGGCTCAACAGTTAAGGCGTCAGTGTTCTGAACTCATCGTAGATAGTTCGAATCTAAAACAAAACCCACAAGGGTGAAAGAACCCATCAAGTTTCAGCCAATCAAAGTAGTGATATCAGAGCCAAAATGGCTGCTACGAAGTTGCTACGTTAGTTGCCAAGCTAATCCTACTGAGTATTAGATCGAAGGTTAAATCTAAAACCTGATCATTGCTACAGTCAGTAGCAATGGTCAAGTTTTTGATTTCACGAGTGAGGTAATAGTTGGCAGGATGAGCTTGGCAACTAATATAGCAACTTGGTGGCAGCCATTTTGGCTCTGATATCACTACTTTGACTGGCTGAAACTTGGCAGGTTCTTTCACCCGTGTGGGTTTTGTTTTAGATATCACGTCTTTTGTATTTTTTTTGTTGTGGTATCATATTTTAGCCACTACCCAGTTATCTACTATCTGGCCAAGTTTGGTCCAAAAATATTGAATACGAACGGAGATATAAATTTTTTTTTAGTTTTGCTGGCGTGAGGACCATGGGCCGTCTCGCTCACAATCTCTCTCTCTCTCTCTCTCTCTCTCTCTCTATATATATATATATATATATATATATATATATTTCGCTTAGGAGCAGACTTAGCTCAGGAGCAGACTTACTGATGTGAGCAGTCTTGATGGAGGCTTTGTTTAGTTTAGTTTTATTATGAGAGTTTACTCGGCCCTAACGCCATACGCTCTGCCCTATACTTACATGCTAAATTACGGCTAAACAAGAAAAGACACTACCAGAGCCTCCTACAGTAAAGGCCGAATCAGATCAAGATAAATTAGGCGAGTAAAATCAACCATTGACATAGATGGAAGCGCAAGTTTGCTAGGTGCTGCCATCTCTACACCTAGCGGCGAAATTCCAAACTAACCGACGAGGTTTTGTCAGTGACGTCATCTATGGATGGACTACCAGTTCCAGCGTTCAAGTAGATTGTTATCTATCGATAGCTGTAAAGGACTATTGTTACCTGAAGACAAGTCTCAGCATGACAATGGACATGCACGTCGTGCAAGGCATGGACTCAGGACATTGTTGCAAGCTACCTGAGGCCTTACCCGAAGGATTTTGGACTCTTTCGTCCAACACCCACCGATTGGGGTGTTACTGCCCGGTCTGGCTGTTAAGATGGCTAACCCTATTTAGGCCCTAAACCTATTCGAATTCTGTTAGGGCCAATACTCAATGCGTATACTTTTAAGACCTGCAAGTCTTTGTAATGTTTTAACCCAGTTTGTACGAAATGATTGTGTAATACAAATGTGTTTTATATTTCTCTTTTTCATTCCTCCCTGCACACGCATCGTTAAAATACGACGTCAGTTTCACCTCTAACAATTGGTAGCAGAAGCGTGGTTTTTAGACGCCATGGCCAGAACTGACGAGGGAGAAGAGGACCTGGGTGCCGATCGTCGTTTGCTTCAGCAGCATAATCCCTGAAAAGTTATTCTGCCGCATCGGACTCATGGCGACCGGATTCAAGCCAAGAGTAAGCATCTCGCCATGGGACCACCAGATGAGTTTCCTAAGTGAGCGCTGGACATTTTTCCGTAGACGTCCGTTTTGTTGCGATAAACGTGAAACCGTGGAGGTGTTTCGAGCTGCCGAACTGTACTCGTGGGGTTCGTGGATCGTAAGGAGACAAGGCTGGATCAAGGAATGGGAAGCTGAAACGTTCGATCACTTAAGGCTCAAGGCCGAAAGAAAAGCAAAAGCAGTTATGACGGTTACGTACGTTTTTATGAGAAGTCTAAAAATTACGGCTTTAAGATTGTGGTCAAAACAGGCGGTGTAGTTTTAGTGGATATAGCTTCCCCATGCAAACTTTTTTCTTTAAAGAAATTTTATAAAACATTGGTTTAAACGCAAAATGATTTGTAAGAAGAATTATTTTTAATCCAGTGGGCTAGTTACGACCGATAGAGCTGTGTTTGCTATCGAAGTGTTTTAGTCGTAATATCGTGTAAGCATGTTTTTAGCATGGCACATATGCATTTACCTGTAGGAAGAATTATTCTTAGCCATCGTAACAGTGTTACCTGTGATGCCTCCGTTTAGTTTCAGAAGGAACTGACTTAAAACGTAAGAGAAAGGGGAGGTACTTTGTTACCGGCAAGTTTGATTTCTTGTTTTCCTAACTGCACTAACGTTTTAAGAGTTATTTGTTGTAGTATAGACTTAAAAGTCGTTAAATGTACACACAAAACTTAAAAAACCCTAGATAATGGGAAACGTTATTTTTATAATAAGTGTAGTCTCTGACGTAAATAACAAAGTGTTTCGTAGAGCAACTGCTTGCTTAGAGTTCTTCGTTTAGCACATTAAGTGTGAATACTAAAAACCGCATAGGCGGTTGTTAAGAATGACAGGTACGCATGCAAAAGCATGTGGCGTTAATAAAGCTAAAATGCATGAAGGATTAGTATATTACTGAAGTGCCATCACGATGTAAAAGCCAGGTTTGCACTAATAACGTTTTTAAGGTACCCTAAGGTCAATAAAACGGTTAGTGGTTTTTGACACAATTTATAATAAAAAGAAAAATAGGGTTTTGAGCTATTACGTTTTTTGGTACGTAAGGGCAGGTAAAATAAAACGTTATACTCTTAAGTATCCTGTCTAAAAGGAGTTTTCTTTGCTTTGTGGTTTCGAATGGGCCAAAAGGCACTAGCAAGGTTTAAGACAAAGCAGAAATCCGCTTAATAGTTTTTACTATAACGAAAGGGCGGTGTGTTTTTTAAAGGATGAAAGACCAAATATATGTACTATAATCAGTGTGATTTGTCGTGATTTAATTGCGGTGTAAGCAAGTACGTTCCAAAGCTTAAAGGCTTTTGTAGTTTAATAACTTACCCGAACCTAACCTAAGTTGGGATAACTGAACGGTTCTTGTAAAAAAAAGGAACTTAGGTAATCGTTTTTTAGATTAGGCGGGCGAAGTTGAAAGTATAATTTTTTATACAATAACAGTGAAGGGCTCAGTATGTTTTTCAGTATGTAGACTAAATCAGGTAGACGACCAGAAGTTGTGATAGCCTAAGGTTAGCTATGTAGACCAAGCGATCTGGACAAAAAGTAGTGATAAGACTAGAAAGGTATTAATAGCACATTACTAGCTATACGGAGATAGCTTAATGGTTTTAGGTCTTGTTTGGAAACTGGAAACCTGACCTAAGTTTTAAAGGTAAAAGTCAAAACGCGGTACTAACCTAAGTTATAAGGTTGTACAGGTAACTCATTTATGTGTTCAGGAGTTTTTTCCTGAAGTGTGCACTGGTAAAGAATTTTCGGTGCACGTTAATATAAAAATGGCTTTGATGGGGGAAGTTTTCTAATTCCCCACTATCGTTTCATTGCCTAAAGATGTTTTTTAGGGAGTTTTTCTCTCCTGGTAAACCTATTATGTAGTTCGTATGGAACTAAATATTGTAAACTCAAGCCTAGTGGTTGCGCACGAGTTTTAGCCCCAAACTTAAAAGCTGTGGGATATGTTTACGTAGTTTTTCCATTAGGAGTAAACTTAAATTTTCCTGCTGAATTTTTGCAGCTTTACAATTTTCAATTGGGGGTCCAAGTTTGCTTAAAAGTTTTACGTGCAGTTAATTCACTGTATTTTTGCTGATGTCGGCACTTGTCACTTGGTGCCGAAAAATGTGACTGTGAAACAAACTGTGCTCTTGAGTTACAGACAATGCGTCTTTTATGCTGTGTGTGAATTCCGTCACCAGACATGTTGCTACGACGGTGTTTATCTCTAGTGACCACACAGTCGTCAGGCGGGGATTGTCAGTGACGTCATCTATGGATGGACTACCAGTTCCAGCGTTCAAGTAGATTGTTGTCTATCGATGGCCGTAAAGGACTATTGTTACCTGAAGACAAGTCTCAGCATGACAAAGGACATGCACGTCGTGCAAGGCATGGACTCAAGACATTGTTGCAAGCTACCTGAGGCCTTACCCGAAGGATTTGGGAGTCTTTCGTACACCCACCGATTGGGGTGTTACTGTCCGGTCTGGCTGTTAAGATGGCCGGCCACATTGCTAACCCTATTTAGGCCCTAAACCTATTCTAATTCTGTTAGGGAGGGCCAATACTCAATGCGTATACTTTTAAGACCTGCAAGTCTTTGTAATGCTTTCACCCAGTTTGTACGAAATGATTGTGTAATACAAAAGTGTTTTATATTTCTTTTTCATTCCTCCCTGCACACGCATCGTTAAAATACGACGTCAGTTTCACCTCTTCCAAATTCTGTCAACCGATGACGCCACATGGCAAATTTGCCGCGTCGTTATTTGATTCGCCGTTTGGCCTTTACTGTAGGTGGCTCTGACACTACACACCTGTTAATACAATGAAGGCTCAGTCCAACGCTCATTTCGGGGAGGATTAAACAAACGAAGCTTCAACAATCAGCAAAATGGCGAGCGGGCTCATTCTTGCCACGGTATAGTCTGTTCCACATTATGCTTGCAGAAAACTAACTGTATGATGCTTGCAAAAACATGTTGATATCGCAATTGCAGGCTCTACACAGTTACTGTCAGAAGCTACGAGTGGGATATTTACATGTTTTTGCACTCTTAGTACAAGAAAACGTGGCGTCATACAGTTACTTTTCTGAAAACATAATGTGGAACAAAGTATAGCAAAAAAAAGGGCGAACGGCCGACAATGAGAACGGATATGCTCTCTAACAATTATTAGAAACAAAGACTATTACTTCAATAATGCCGAATTGAATCAGCGGGGACCGGCGCCGGGAAACAACTAGTTACAAACTACAATCATAACAGACACAACAACTAGCGCCCGACTACCGCTTACGAATCTGCTCACCTCCACTGTGTACACTCTACAGAAACTCTGCACAGGAACATGTGATGCACCATTCAGCGTATTAGTCCAGTAGAATGCCCAACCAACAGTTTTGGGGCGACGAGACTTGCTCCGAGTACACCTTTCCTGAGCACAACAACCCACACACATTCACTCAAGCACACACATATTTTCACTCAACAGCACAAATGGGAAAACGGGGAGACCTACAGACGGACCTGGGTCTCACGGCAGAAGCAGGCAACCGCTCGAAGCCGCCAACAAGCGACTGGTGTGGCAGGGACGGACTGTAAAAGAGTCGCAAAAGCATCTGACCCAACTTTTTGCTGAGCACCCTACGCTGACTGGCATACTTAGGGCACACAACCAAAAAGTGCTTCACTGTCTCATCGACCACACAGCGATGGCACAGCGGGGAGGATGCCCAACCAACTCTGTGTAGGTGAGCAGCAAGGAGGCCATGACCGAGGGTACACGGAGGTTTCTTAAGTCGCTTTATCTTACGTCGACGTAGCTTACGTCGAAGTAGTACCTAGAGCGCTTAAGAACGTCCGTGTAACCACCTAAAACCACTATCAAGCCGCTTAATCTCAAACCACCTCGTTACGTCGACGTTAAGGAGTTGAAGTGCTTCGTGTACCCACCTAAAACCCATTTTCTACGTCGCTCCAATGACTACTTTCCTTTAATTGGTTGAAACGAGTGCTCTTAAACGTCACGAAGCTAGGGCGGAACCTGTCACTTCCTTAAAACAAAGTCGTAAGCCCAGCGAGTTGAATGGGGACATGGGAATAGAGAAGAGTTTGGTTGATGGGGGATTACATAACCACACTGCTACATCGACTTAGCAGCTAACCACCGTGTACTCCTTGTCGTTTTAACTTACTCCAACTCGAATGTCCGTGTAACCACCTCTCTCCTAAAGCAACGTGAGTTCAAGTCGTCGTAAGGTAGAGCGACGTAAAGGTAAAGCGACTTAAGAAACTTCCGTGTACCCTCGGTCCATGACACGTCCGGAGCCGAGAGAACAGACGGGTTCAGCAACCGGAAGATCGACAGCCGACCGCCCGACGTAGTCACCATGTACACGGTTCAACCTGAACCTAGTCGTGGTTACCTCCCACTCACGCTGCCACTTACAATTTTGCCATAAGTAAAGGTCTGACGAAGCCGATCGCGAAGACTATACCACCGATTCGCAACCCTGGCCATATGCTGCCGCCTTCGCTAACTCATCAGCCACTTCATTACCGTATTCTGGGAGATCGGATTATACGTAGCCTTGATAGGGTGGGCCCACTTACTATTGCGCTTTACCGCAAGAAACCGTGCGAGATTTTAGGAGCAGCTTAAAACGCGTCTCACGTCTCTGTTCCCATTTCGCGCCACTTTACCGATTCTTGCATCTCATTGGCTTTTGATTTTGCTGATGAATCGATACAAAATGGGACTAACAAACGAACGAGTACTTATCATCCAACGTACCCACCAGTACAATCGACAATGCGACTAAAAATCGCAACGTTTGTTATCAGATGGAGAGCACCGGCACAAGCGATCTTCGTAAAAGCACGCCATTGTTTTGGTTTCGATGCAACGACGTCAGCTACTCTCGTCTTCGGCAATCTGGTAAGAATCTGTCGTTTTGTTTTAATAATGTGTATTTTAACGTTCAGTAAAGATTGAGCGATCAGATATCTCATAATTATTCATTAATTTCGTTAAAAACTACTCGCTAGTTGAAACAAAAACTTTTTTGTTGGTTTCGAAAAACCAAGCGTCGTCTGCTTCGAGGATTGGTTTGGGAGCAAAAACGTCATCAACTAAATCTCGGTTGTGTATACTTTACCACGGGAAATAACTGTGCTATAGCTCAGACACGTTCACCTGAGTGAACCGATCCGGAAGATAGTAGAAGGTCCCTGACCGTATTCTCCATCAAGCACGCTAACCCAGTAGTTCCCTACCTTTTCTACACTATTCATCCCGATTGGGACTAGCAGGCAATGGCGCTCCCCCCCCCCCCCAAAAAAAAAAAAATGGTTATGCAATTTTTTTCCACTACGATGAGGCAGTGTTGCTACATGAGAA
>JAHWFP010063274.1:3090-18729 GCA_023313725.1 Lithobius niger
CCCCCCCCCCCCCCCCCCCCCCCCCCCCCCCCCCCTCCCCGGTACGGCACGGCCCTGCCCTGTAGCCTAACCCCGGGCTTCTATCTTGATCTGCTTTGTCCTTCTCCATGTTCCACTCTGCTTTACTGCGTTAGTTGTGTGAGTTGTGTAAGGTCTGTATCTGTACATTGTAACGGACATTGGCTCACCCTCGTACCTACCTGTGTGCTGTTGTGTTGTGGTTGACTCTTGTTGGCGCCAAAATCACTTGTGCAACGGCAAGGACTTTCAGGTTTTGCGCCAAAACCATGAGCGGACGTGCAGGAGAACGTGGCCAAGTATTGTTGGCCACGATTGGTGAACACTTTGTAACCATGAACTGGATTGGTTAACGAACTCACGAGCTGATTGATTGTCCGGTGGAGCTCTGTATCCGACAGGAGCATATATAAGTCAAGGGCTTCAGAGCCCGGTGTTCTATTCCCGTTGATTCTTGTGTTGAGAAAGAACGAAATAATGTAATCCAAATCTTGTCATGATTATTCCGCATTAAATAAGGTTTAACTACTTCAAGTTTGGCTTCTACATTGAACACACGTTACAGTTGGTGGCAGCGGACGTAACCCGAACTACGAAGCCTAGCAGTATCACCGGAGATCGATCACGGAATTGCCGGAGGAGCAGACGTCAAGCCGGGAAAAAGTTGGTCAAAGACGGCAAGCAAGGGACTGCAACCGTGCGGAGATTCAACGGCAGGGAAGAAGCTCAAGCCAGACGTGGACGGCAAAAGAAAAAGTGGTCGGCGATCACGGAGAGAAAAAAAATTGCCAGAAGTTGCGGAAGTCAAGCCAGGAAAGTTGGTCGACGACGGCGAGCGAGGAATGCAAACCGAGCGGCGAGTCAACGGCTGTGACGAGGCTTAAAAAAGCGGCAACAGGGCAACGTGGTCGGCGAAAAAAATTGCATCCCACGGCGATCAAGTTGGAAGATCGGCTGAAATTGTGGACTGGCATCACGCTAAAACATCTCCAGAATCCAGATTGGAGGATTTTTCCAAAAAAATCACCGAAGTTGCAGCAGGGAGACTCGAAGACTTCAGGGCCACTGAGAGACAACGACGACGAACACGCTTCAGACGGAACCGGAAGTACGTACCGGAAGTGGAAGTGCCTGGGAGAAGAACTCGAGAAGCAACAGCTGAGAGTCCAGGAGATCGTCAAGCAGGTCGTATACACGTTGATTGCGATATTGTGGCTCATTTTTTTTCAATTAACGTTAAAAATTGCAAACTTGTTTTTAAAATGTTTGAAAGTGGGGAATTAGAACCATTAAAGCTTTTGGCTGAAGAGTATCAGTTAAATGTTAAGACTAGAAGAGCAATTATTAAAGTTTTGCAGGCTAAAATTGCAGATGGATCTTTAATCGAAAATGATGTGGATAGCGATTTCATTGATTTCCAAGCCGAAGTAAATGGGCAGAAAGAGCAGATTGCTCGAGATAAGGAAGCTAATGCTGTTAGTGTTAACAAAGAAAGATTAAGGCTAGAGCATGAACGAGAAACACAGAAAATTCACAAAGAGCTTGAATTAAAAATGCTTCTTGAAAAAGAGAAATTGCAAAGAGAATTTGAGTTGGAAAAAGAAAAATTCAACAGGAAGCCAATGTAGAACGTAAGAGACTAGAATTCGAAAGGGAGAAATTAGCAGCTGAGGAAAGAATTAAATTAGCTGAAGCTAATGCAGCTAGGACTCCCAGTGAAAATGCTAGAAATACCAGTAATATTGGTGCAGAGTCTAGAGACAAAATGGATATGACACGTCACATGCAACCATTTAAAGAAAGTGATGATATTTTGCTCTTTTTAACAACTTTCATCCGAATTTGTGAACGGTTGAATTTTCCAGAAGATACTTGGTCATTGAGGTTGTTGTCTTTATTGAGTGGCACAGCTAGAGAAGTTGTAACTAGGCTACCTAATGTAGACTTTAATGATTTTAACAAGGTGAAGCAGCAATTCTTACAAAGGTTTCAGCTTACATCTGAGTCTCTTCATACCAAATATCGAAATGCAAGTAAAATTCGTAAGCAATCTTATAGTGATTTTGCATACATGATCCAAACATATTACTCAGAGTGGATTAGAACAGCAAAGTGTGGTACGGATTTCAACAAGTTGGTTCAGCTTATGCTTATTGAACAGTTTTTAGATAAAGTACCAAATGAGTTAAAACTGTGATTAGTGGATAAAGGGGATTTAGAAAATCTAGTGCAGGTTGCTACTTTAGCTGATGAATGGATGGCTAGGCATCAGAGTGGTAACCAAAATAACCATAGTAGTGAAGGTAATAGTGACCAAAATTCCAAGGGAAATGGAAATAGGCCTTACTATAGGAAATTTAACTATTACAAGGGCAATAATGGTAATAGTAGTAACAGTAACACAAATCCAGGGTCAAACAATGGAACAGTGGGCCATGGGCAGGCAAATAATGCTATTAGTAGTAATGGGAATGTGGACAGAAATGGACAGCAGAATGCTAAAAATGGAAATGTTTCACGTAATGGGCAAAGTGCAAATGGGAATGGAGGTCTACATGGTTTTAGAAATATAAATGGTTATTCTAAGCAGTTTGAGGCTAAACGATCGTGCTTTGAGTGTGGTGATTCTTCTCATCTCGTCAAAAATTGCCCAAGTAAACGTAGTACAGCTTCTGTAAATTTATGCATGACCCGTGGTAAACATACATTTTCTGAATTGGACCATAACATTATAGCAGGTTATGATTTGGAAGGTAAACAGTTAGAGTTTTGAGAGACACTGGTGCAACACTAAATGTTTTTGCTATCAAATTGGTAGATCCAGCAAATCTAACGGGGGAATTCATTCAGTTAAGTACAGTATTATTCCCCACTCCAGCAGAATTACCAGTAGCAGTTATGGAGATAGGATCCCCAAGTGGTAAAGTAAATGTTAGGGCAGCAGTTTCACCCTATTTTCCATGAAATTTTGATTGTATTTTAACTGACAAAACAATTCATGGCATTCAGAACAAGAATGATGAGGAGCAGTCAGAATTGTGTAATGTTATTACTAGGGCACAGGCCAAACAACTTCATGAAGGTAGGCTAAGGGAAGAGGGTAAAATGGAAGGTATAAAACATGATGAGCTTGAAAATGTGGCTAGGGGGACGCAGGAAAGTAGCAGTAGGCTAGCAGATTCTTCTGAAGTTAGGGTTAAAGTAAAATCTGTAGGTAACGATCCAGATTTAACTAAGCCAGGGGCCAAAGCCAAAGTAAATGTAGATGGTGCAGCTATGATTAGCAGTGTGTTATCACCCTTGACTGCAGATTATACCAGTTTAGTTAGGACATCCACAGTGGAGTTGATTGCAGCTCAGAAAAATAATGAGAGCTTAGAAGGGTGTTGGAAGGCAGTTCTGGGGAGTAAAAATCCTTCAACAGAATTTGTTATAAGGAAGGGAATATTGTACAGACAGTGGGAACAGCGCAATACAGACTGTGTTTTTGAACAGATGGTCATTCCACTTAAGTACAGAAATCAGATAATTGCGGTAGCTCATTCAAATGGGTGGTCGGGACACCTAGGTAAAAAGAAAACTTTGGCAAGAATTCAGCAGCACTTTTACTGGCCTGGGATGTGTAAACAAGTTGAACAGGCGGTCAAACAATGTGATACATGTCAGCGCATAGGCAAAACTCGTGTTGTAACTAAAGTGCCATTGGTAAAGGTTCCCATAATAAGTACACCATTCAAACGCTTAATAATTGATGTGGTAGGACCAATGAAACCAACACAGCAAGGGTTCAGGTATATTCTAACAATGTTATGCCCCGCGACAAAATTTCCAGAAGCAGTAGCTTTAAAGGTTGCTAACTCTGAAACAATTGTTAATGAACTTTTAAAAGTTTTTTGTCGAATAGGCTTTCCGGTAACGATTCAGTATGATCAAGGCAGCATTTTTGTTTCACAACTGACACCTTATTTCCTAGAGAAATGTGGGATTGAGACTGTGCATAGTTCTCATCATAGGCCTCAGTCAAACTCTGTAGAACGAGTTCACAGGGATTTAAAAGACATTTTAAGGGCTTTCTGTTTGGAAAATCCAAATGATTGGGAGCAGTGCTTGCCAGCAGTATGCTTTGCTATTCGTAGTTCAGTGCATGAAGCCACAAATTTCACACCGTCGGAACTAGTGTATGGTAGCAACATTAGGGGACCATTACAGTTATTTAAAGATAGGTGGGAGGATGAAGATGTAAATATTACAGTAGTTGAACATGTGTATAACTTGCTAAATAGGTTTCAAAACAGTAGGGCATTAGCAGAAGAGGCAACACTTAAAGCTCAAACCAAAGCAAAAAAGTATTATGATAAAGGGGCCCATGATAGGCAGTATAAGGAGGGAGATGAGGTATTAGTACTCAAAACTGACAGGAAACACAAACTTGAGGTATTCTGGAAAGGGCCATTTACGATAGTGAAAAAGCTGGGAGAAGTAAATTACCAAATAGCTTTAAATAAGGCCAAAACTAAATTAGCAATTTATCATGTGAATATGCTAAAGCCTTACTTCCATGCCATTGACATAGTAAATGTCATATTAGCACCTGAAGAATTTTGAGGAAACCCCAATCTGGGAAGGGAAAACTCCTGAGTATTTGAGTCCAGAGGAAGTCATTAGCATGGCTAAAAGCTTAGGTACCATGACCCCACAAATGATTGAGGAACTCAAACAAGTATTTAGTCAAGTACCAAGGGTATTTTCTTTAACTCCTGGGAGAACAAACTTAATTGATTTTGATTTAGAGTTAACAGGTGAACCAATTAAACAGGCAACATTGCACCATTACTCACCAAGACAAAAACAACTCATTGAAACAGAGTTAGATAGAATCTTAAAGTTAGGGATTATTCGTGAGAGCAAAAGCACATGCGTCTCTCCTATGCTAATTGTTCAGGAGGTGGATAAAGACCCTAGGCCAGTAGCAGATTATCGACTATTGAATGATGGTACTAAAACGCAAAAATACCCAATGCCTTTAGTTGAGGAAATGGTTGAGGAAGCTAGTAAAGCTAAATTTATCTCGATTTATGACCTTGTTAGGGGATTTTGACAAGTCCCAAATTCACCAAGAGCAAGAGAATTGACAGCTATCATAACCCATAAAGGAGTCTATGAGTATTTAGTGATGAATTTTGGTACTAAAAATGCTCCTTTTTTCTTCCAACGATTAATGGAACAGGTTTGCAAAAATGTAAGGGGAATTGCAGGACCATTTCTTGATGATGTTGCCGTAAAATCTCAGGAATGGGGGGAACACCTAAATCACACACTAAAATTCCTTCAGGAACTTCAGAAGGCAGGACTTACTATACATCCAAAAAAATGCCAGTTCGGTATGGATCATGCAGTTTACTTAGGTCATGAAGTGGGTGGTGGTGTTAGGTCCCCTACGGACATCAAAGTTTTGGCTGTTAGTCAGTTACACAGGCCTAAAACTAAGAAGGAAATTAGGTCAATACTAGGGTTAGTAGGCTATTACCAACATTATGTACCAAACTTTGCTCAGCTTGCTAGTCCTTTGACAGACAAATTGAAAGCCTCCAAACCTACAAAGGTAGATTGGGATGATGCGTGTGAACACGCTTTTCAGGCTTTCAATGCCGCAATCACTAAGAAACCGGTATTACATGCACCGGATTATTCTAAGAGATTTTTGATTCAGACTGACGCGAGTGACCGAGGTATGGGAGCGATTTTGTGCCAAGAAGACAATGACGCCAATGAGCATCCAGTCTTGTTTCTTTCAAGGAATATTTATCCACGAGAGCTTGCTTACAGTAGAATCGAGAAAGAATGTTGCTGTGTGGTGTGGGCGATCCATAAACTCAGAGATTACATTGTAGGCTCAAGATTTTTAATTTTAACTGATCACAATCCTCTTGTATGGTTAAGGAATCAAGGTACAAAAAATGGTAGGCTACTCCGTTGGTCGCTAGCACTCCAGGATTATGAATTTGATATATGTCATAAAGCTGGGAAGAAAAATTCCAATGCTGTTACTCTAAGCCGACATTTTGTGTAAGGGGGAGAGTACAAAAAAAAAAAAGCAAAGCCACTGTATTGCAACTAATGTGTGTGCATCCTAATTTGACTTGTGCTTTCCTGATTTTCCCATTGGACTTGTGCTTTCCATACTTTTTTATCCCAAAAAAGTACTTGAAGTATGGGGGTGTAACGGACATTGGCTCACCCTCGTACCTACCTGTGTGCTGTTGTGTTGTGGTTGACTCTTGTTGGCGCCAAAATCACTTGTGCAACGGCAAAGACTTTCAGGTTTTGCGCCAAAACCATGAGCGGACGTGCAGGAGAACGTGGCCAAGTATTGTTGGCCACGATTGGTGCACACTTTGTAACCATGAACTGGATTGGTTAACGAACTCACGAGCTGATTGGTTGTCCGGTGGAGCTCTGGATCCGACCAGAGCATATATAAGTCAAGGGCTTCAGAGCCCGGAGTTCTATTCCCGTTGATTCTTGTGTTGAGAAAGAACGTAATAATGTAATCCAAATCTTGTCATGATTATTCCGCATTAAATAAGGTTTAACTACTTCAAGTTTGGGTTCTACGTTGAACACACGTTACAACATACCTGGTAGTGATTTTATCCTCTGTATCCGAGCGCGTGGCTACGGGCCGAAGCTTGGTGCAATAAATCAAATCAAATCAAACCCGCAGCCAAGCGCCCTACCCCAATACACTAAACTAAAATACAAACATACCAACAAGAGCAAGTCATGCATATACGACTAGGAGCCGCAGGAAGCCCAGGAGGGTAAAACACTACAGGTAGCCTACCGACATTATACACTAGCCTCAGATGATCAGGTGGACCTTCCAATCCCACCACATCAGATCTTTAAGCGCTGGTCGGCTGCATGTTAAACGCTGGTCGGTTTACCGGAAATGACGTACTGTAATGCCACATATTGGCGTAGCGTAAGTCCTCCATACTAAATAGCGATGATCTACCAGCAGCACAAGGAGTAGTGGACAGTCATTGAGTACAAGGGGCAGGACATTGTTACCCAGTAAACACTGAAGCTAAAGCTTCTGGGACGACAGCTCTATGGATAGTATTGGTCTGCGCAGGATGCTCAGGATGACGAACCTCTCCCTGAGGGGGTGGAAACCACCACAGATAACCCAGTAACAGCTGCAGACCAAACTACTCGATCATCGTTATGCTCAAGAAACTCCCGAAGTGTATGATGGGTTGGAGGGTGGGGCTGGTGACGAGGACTACAACATGGAGAATGAGAATGCTGATGCTGAGTTCGCTCAATTCTCCACGTCCCGTTCGGGTCACAAAGGTGAGGGGACTAAATTGGACTGGCATACTCTAAATGAGGTCAAGTGAAGACCTTGTAGGCCCATAATTTGGTTTTTATGCATCCTGAAGTGAAAACCCGCTGGGCCACGCTTAAACGAAGACCACCTCATGGCCACAATGAACCAATAATGAAAGTCCTTGACCAGGCACCAGGCAGGGAAACACCCTCCATAACATATACAAATCCAAGATTTTTAGTTCCGGTGTGAAAGCTTTACATTTGGCTCTGGAAATAGGCAGTTGCCAGTCATGTGCCTAATGATAAACATAGTTTATTTCAGCTTAGACTTGGAGGTGTTCTGGGTTCATATAATGGTAGAATTTGTGGATGGCAAATTTCCATTGTTCAGCATTTCTAGAGTCACATGATAAATCATTTAAGAAGAAGACGAAAAGAAAGGGGACAAGCACATAGCCCTATGGAACACTGCTAAGCATACAGTTGGGGCAGTTCTAGAGGTACTGAGAACAACATGCTGAGAGCAATCGTTTAGAAATCCTTTGGTGAATTAGTCAATCTGTGCTAAGAATTTTCAATAAACTCCATACTTTACAAGAAGTGTGAGTTTGCTACGAGCCACCGATTTTAACAATTTTTTTATATTAAGATCAAACAGAATTTCATCAGCTGGTATGCTGATGTCTAAAGCCTGTGTCCAGCTTCCATAGGCTAACAAAAGTTGAGGAATAGAGGAATGACCAGGCAAAAAACTTCCAATTACGTGGTATTTTTTGGGTGTACATAAAGAGTTTGTTATGAACGATTCTTTCCATTACTTTGCAAGGAACAGCAGTAAGAACTATGGGTCTATAATTGTGTAGATCTGCTGTATTTCCTTTCGTAAAAACGGGGGTATCATTTGCAGAGGTGACCATATACTAGGCAATTTGCCTGAATATAAGGTTAGTTAAAAAATGTTGGCTGGAGCAGTACAGATCTGACAGCGAATTACCCTGTAAGAAAGTATGCCGTGAACTCGTTAGGGCTAACATCATGGCCAGGGCTGTAGCCAGCACCCCCGCAGCCCCCGCACGTGCGAGGGTTTTCTTCAGGCGAGGAGTGTGACGAGGCCTTCATAGTCGACTACGACATTGAGAATTGTTTAAAAACTCGAGGTTATTTCCAGAGAACTGCGAAACGTAAAAAGGTGGTAAAGGTTTCAAATGAAAGATCATGCTCTCTTAATCCTGTGAAAAATCATAAAATTCCAAACAAAGAAAAATGTAAAGTTCAGAAGTTGATGAAAAACATGGTTAAAAATTGAAAGCTACCACGAGAGCGATACCATGGTTACGCGGCATGAGAAGATAGTTATTTTGTTGGTAAGCGAAATAAAATTAGCCTGTTCCTGGATAAAGCTTACAGTTTGGAATAAGTTAATCATACATGTTTACTATTTCAACAAAATTTCACGCCAGATATGAAAATGACTAATTTTTTTTTAAGTCTGCTCCAGGAGCAGAATTATACTGTTGAAACACGGAAATGGTAACCCACAAAAAAAGTGCTGATTGTTAAAGGGCAAATACATCCATTTTGACATGCACGTGTAACTTTTGAACCACTTAAACAATAACTAAACACAAGATTTGCGGTAAGAATACGTTACGTACGTCCGATACAACAATATAATTACTGCATCACCAAAACACGATACGGAGACCGCCATTGTTTTGCTAGAACGCGTAGAAATTAATGCCGACAGATGGTAGCCATCGATTTCGACACGCAGCCGAATGAGATAGCTCTATTGGGTGTGAGAGTTCAAGCAACCGACGGCCTTAGCTGGCCGACAGTTGTAGTGGCCAGCTAAGGCAATCGGACGATTGAGCTCTCACACCCAATAGAGCTATCTCATTTGGCTGCGTGTCGCAATCGATGGCTACCATCTGTCGGCATTAATTTCTACGCGTTCTAGCAAAACAATGGTGGCCCCCGTCTCGTATTTTGGTGATACAGTAATTATATTGTTGTATCGGACGTACGTAACGTATTCTTACCTCAATTCTTGTTTTTAGTTATTGTTTAAGTGGTCCAAAAGTAAAACATGCATGTCAAAAGGGATGTAATTGCCCTTTAATAAAAAAAATAAAAACTGTTGATCACTGCGTTAAAACGACTTATTAATTTGCTTTTAAACCCAGTAATCCGGAAAAAAAAACATATTACTTTTCTTAACGATTAAAAAAAAAAATACTTCGAATTGGCACAAAAGCCATCCTCCTCATAGATGAGATGCGCAGAGGCTTAAACTAATTCCTAAGTCTAGGCTTCATTAATATGCACGACGAAAAAAATTTTCAAAACACTCATATTTGCAACCAGGAAAAAAACCCTTCATTGGTGAATGGGATTTTTTGTGTTTGGGGGAGGGGGGGAGGCGCGTCATTTTTAATTTTGGGTGTAGGGGTATAAAAAAATTCCTGGATCATGGATCTGTTTTAGAGCAACAGTGCCGAAAAAGGACAAAACCAGTAAGGACAAGAGTAGCAAGAACAAAACCAACAAGAGCAGAAAGGACAAGATTCCCTTCCCAAATCCTAGTTAATAACCAAAGGAGGGATGATGTCATTATCAGCAATGCTGTTGCCCGCATTGTCCTAGCGTCAGTAACATGGTCGTTCGCAACTTTCAGGGGAAGTATAAACCTAGATATTTTAGTTTTTTGGCGATAAAAATGGAAAAGAGAAGCCAATTTGCCTTCTGCTAAAACAGTAAGTTCTCAGTTCTGTTGTGAATCTTTTAAAGCCACGGCATAATTTTTATGGTAGGCCTTATAAGCTTGTAGATTTTCTGCGAAGTGGTTAGTTTTGTAACGATACCACAAAGTGACTTTTTTTACGGGCAAGTTTTTCAGTGGACGTATGGACGTTTCATAGCCCTTGATTTCGCACTTTGGCTAACAGTACTGTACATCTCTACCTGACGTTTGATGATTTCCATAAAGCGAACCCATGCTCCCTGCACTCTGTTCGAGAAAGTAACTTCTGACCAATTAGCATCTGCCAGACGAGATCTTAAATTAGTAAAATCAAACACTCATATTCAATCAGTTCTCTGGGTTAGTGGGCCAAGCCTGTGAACTTTGAAGTGGACCACGTTGTGGTCGTTTAGGCAAAGGTGAACGCCAGCTTCCCCATCTGATACCGCCTGGTCATCGTCAGTCAAGAGCAAATCAAGAATATTCTCCTCACGTGTTGGTTCAGTTACTAGCTGTGTAAAGCCATGGGTGGCAATGCCCTCCAAAAATCTTTGGTGCACATGATTTGATGCTCTGAGAGCCATTCCACTGTAAAAAGGTTGAAATCTCCATTACTCTCTTGGAATAGTATAATCTGATATCAGAATGAATGAATGAATGAGAAATGTGCTGCACCAAAAAAGATACAAACGGTCAGAGAAGGGACCACACGGTCCACTAACACCCTGCCAAAAACAAATTAAACAAGAACAAAGTAAAAGTAACCAATTGCTGGCATTGCCATTGTCACATACTAAAAACGCATTACAAACCTTGTAAGATCTACACTTTTAAGTCTGAATTTAAGTGTGAAATTGCTAATTTGCTGGATTTGCTGCTCATTAAAGCCATCAGGTATGTAACTAACAATAAAATTTAATTTAGAAGAAATCAATACAGCAAAGTCGTGACATTTGCCTCAGCTTCCGTGGATGCATCTTGCAACATAAGGTCAATACCTCTACGATAGAACATCAAGGATTCCACCAGCTCTGGACCCTGATCATTCCTAACAACATTGGAAGGGTGGGGATCCTGTAACTATGATGTCACTTACAATGGAATTATTCAACCAAGATACCACGACAAAAAGGAAGTCATTAGTACCCGAAGCCAAAAGCATATGAAAGTCACACGTATTACCAACTAAACTTTGTGCATTAAGAGAACTAAAGTTTAGACCATGAATATTATCATTACAATAAATGTTTGTTAAACACTCTTGGGCTGGATTCAGTCACCTTGTAATTTACAAGATTGAGTTTTCCTGAGTTCATCTTGGAGCGCTAGTTTCCCGTTACCAGTTAGATGGAATCCATCATGTGTATCCGGATGCAGTGGTACCTCTTTACAAGAGCGGTAAGAAAAGTGAGGTAAATAACTATTGTCCTGTGTCACTGACATCTATTTGTTGTAAGATGATGGAACACATTATTGTGAGCAACCTAGTTCGCCACTTGGAAACCAACAACTTGCTCTCACAGAAACAATTTGGTTTTCGCAAGGGCTCTTCATGTGAATTGCTTTGTTAAATGATACATGATATTGCGTCTGCCTTGGATGTGGGTGCATCTGTACATCTGGTTGCATTAGACATGGCGAAGGCGTTTGACTCGGTTCCACATGATTTACTGCTTTTGAAACTGAAAAGTTACGGCGCTTCTGATGGTGTGCTAAATTGGTACCATGCTTTCCTTACAGGGAGAAAACAATATGTTGTGCTGAATGGTGCCACTTCAAGTGAATTAGATGTTTCTTCGGGTGTTCCGCAAGGATCTGTCAGTGGCCCTATTCTTTTCCTTGTCTACATCAATGATCTGCTGGAAGTTATTTCCTCAAGCTCTGCATTGTTTGCTGATGATACAAACATGTATAGGATCATTAATTCTGATCAAGACCAGCTTATGCTACAGGCTGATTTAGATAGGGTGGCAACTTGGTGCATGCAATGGAAAATGAATTTGAATATCAATAAGACTAAAGTTTTAGTGATTTCAAGGAAAAACACGATTGTAATGCCCAACTATGCCATTGGCAATAATATGCTGCAGGTTGTTGCCAAACTGTTTGTTCTTGGGATCTCTGTAAACAGGAAGCTTAATTGGAACGATCATGTGGCAAAGGTCTGTGCTAAGGCAAATTCGGAAGTCCGATTTGTAAATAGGGTGTTGGCCGGAACTTCTCAACGGGCCAGAGAGGGGTTTACAAGACGCTCATTAGGTCAAAACTGGAGTACTGTAGCTCAGTGTGGAATCCTCCTACTGAATGCCTCACAAATGACATTGAAAAAGTTCAATGACGTGGTGCAAGAATGGTTTTCGGTGATTTCAGAAGGAAATCCTGTGTTACTACGATGATGAACTCGTTGAAATGGCAACCTTTGACTGTGCGAAGGCGCGACCACAGACTGGGTCTTTTTTACAATATTTACCACGGGATTACCATTCTAAACCCACTGGACTACTTGCATGTGCCTGACTACATTGGCAGGTTGGATCATCCAAAGAAGGTGAAACGCCCTTAGTCTAATACCGTAGCATAATCATTCTTTCCCAAAACTATACGTGATTGGAATGGACTAACGGCGGAAAATGTGAATTCAGTGAACTTTTATAGGTTTAATGCAGGTTTGCTGGCATGTCACACGCCCATTCAATGTAGCCATTCAGTGGCTTAGGTCTCGTTATTTAAGGTTTTTGTTTTTGCTTTCCTGTTTGTATATTATAGCCTATGTGTAATATGTGTAATATATGTATATATATTTTTTACTTTGTTCTAATTTTGAGGTTGTTCTAATGGCTGCGGGATGCTACAACTATTTAAATAAATAAATAAATAAATAGAACATCATCCATGATAATTGGTTTATCAAGGGAGATAAAGTTGCATTTTGTAGCGACGTTTAGTTGCCTCATTAGTGTATTCATTAAGACGACATCAGGTCTGCACGAGACCTGCTCTGGTGCAACCGCAGAAACAAACCAAATAAGGTAATTTTTGCCTTGGGTTTCATTACTTGTTGCACCTATGCACCTGGCACTAGCCAGGTCTTGGAATCAATGTGCACACTTCGGTGTGATAATTCCTAGGAGGATGTGGTAACGTCAATAACTGGGTTTATGTATGGCTGGAAGCAAGGCTGTGATACCCAGTCAGTGTCAAAGTGGATAATTTTTGCCGAGTTCCCCTGACAAATTTGGGCCAGCCGAGGTACTGCAAGGATTTATCTTCTGATCTTAGTCCAGTTACAGCAGGTGTGCATCATAAAAGACATTGTTTGAGCTTCAACAGCTATACCCCCGATATTACATTTTCTCCTATGGTTCGCGACACAAGTTGTCCATATGCCAGGGGTAGTTAGCCCTCATGAACTTTTTTGTGGATCTCCTGCCAAGGCTCTGAGATACTCAGAGAGAGCTATCCAGTAGCGTACGCATCTTGACCTATGACTTAGGGCCTAGCGTGAGTTGGGTAGTCGTTTTCAATTAGGGATATTATTTGCCTTTTGCACTTGCCACTTTATTGTTCTCTGTTTTGAATGAATGCAATACTTTGCCTAGTTAACATTTTTCGATACTTTTAAGTGTTTAGTTGTGCCTTTTCTGATTTTCAAATATGTATCTACATCATTTGCTTATTTTAGTTTTTCTACCATTTTTCTTGTGGGGGTGGGGGGAATGAAGTGTTTTGTATGGGAGCTATGCCACCCTCATCTTTATTTGATTGTATGGTGTCGGGAACATCATAAAATTAATGTCATCATATTAACGCCTTCGGTCTCAGAGGTACATCAACCAATGCTAGCTTGCTTAGCTTCGTTCCTACCTGCCTTTTAGGAACAATATAATTCCAGAGCATTACAAGGAAGCAGCAAGCTGCGGATTGCAGGTACAGATGGGCGCTACCGCATAATGCAGCTGCTGCGCAAAATGATATGCCGTTTTCGTGCCACTGGTAAAGCTGGCATCCAAGTCAAACCGCCAATAATTCTTCCATTGTATTTATCAATTGCAGCAAAGTGTTGTTGCAAAAGTTGAAATGGAAATCTACATTCATAAAAACGAGTTGTAATGCAGCCAGTGATGTACAACTGTTTTTGCCACAATGACTCAACGGCCACCCGAGCTATCAGCCCGCACATACAATGCAGAATTGTTGTTTGATTGATTCATTGATTTTATTTGCCCAGGGAGCCTGGACCTGGAATCATGCACTCCCTGCTAAAACCAATACACCAACACACCAATACATGGTTCAATTCAATTCTTTAATCCAGAGCCATGACTACCATCGTACGCTCTTGACCACAATACAACGATAAGAACAAAACTAAACACCAAACAAACTAAATGCCATTACCAGAGAATACCGGAACATGCAGTCAAACAACCATATGACAACCATAGGTACATCATAGTCTAGCCCTAGCACGGACGCAATATTCCACTACTGCCTGCAGCCTCTACCTGGCCGCAGTCCCAGATGCACTCATCAGAAGCAAACCATCGCACCATCACCTGACGCTCTCTACGAAAACGTGTGCAGTCTAAGAGGAAGTGCTGACGTGTATCTTCTACCCCTAGTGTGTGGGGTAGAAGATACACGTCATCAATTCCTATACCTAATGGTTCAATTCAAGGCCCTTCCCCCAACCTAACCTATACTGGTGCGCACGCAACAACGTTATGACCCGCCGACTCAAGAAACGGGATTTCCAACCGAATTGAATTTGTTTATTGGGGCTCTGGCCCGTAGCCACATGCCCTCCTGTAAAACTTACACAAAATCCATAAAACAACCGAACACAACTAACAGAACAAACGATCAAATGATAAACCAAGAAAGTCAATGTCCTTACACACACAGCACAAGCACCATTCACAAACGTTCACTGTTAGACCCAAAGTTCTGTTTCCAACCGAAGGTTCAAAGGGTTTTAGCGAGCGTTAACCGCACCCGGTCATCTGCATGACGAAGCCCTACGGCCCTATGTCTGCATCACCCGGAATGGATTCCCAGGAGGTCACCCACCCAAGTACCAATTGGGGCCAATGCTGCTTAACTTCGGTCACAAGAGCTTCAGTGGTTTGACGAGAACCGGTGTTTCCAGCATTGCAAGGCGGCTGTTGCCAACCGGTGACTACTTACAACAATCTCTTCTAATAATGAGGGTATTTGATGTTTGTGAACGGAACAATTCATGGCAATAAACTAAAAACTTAACTTTTTATGGATAAAACGATGCTTCAGGTATATGCAACTTCAAGCAACGCTTCAGGTATAATAGTACAAAACCGCTGGCTAAAGGTTTCGTCGTTGTGGACAGTTACAAATACACGATGAGCCTAGTGAAATGCGGTTAAATATTGAAGACGCTATTTAATTTCTGCCTTTCCCAGAAAAGAAAAACGACAAAACCAGCGGGCTAAAGGTTTGGGCTTTGTATCAAAGGGGTATTTCTTTATTTATGCTGGAAATACTGATATGTTAGTGCATGGAGT
>JAHWFP010063284.1:1602-15758 GCA_023313725.1 Lithobius niger
CCCCCCCCCCCCCCCCCCCCCCCATGTCGGGTTGGCTGGTGCCACTACTGCTGTCCGTATGTGGACGTGTACCATTACCATTATTAATTTGGTCCCTGGATTGCTCATTCTGCTACTTATTGCCTGCGTTAAATTGAGCAGAATCCCCAATTTGGAATCCAGAAGACTAACAACCTCTAAGGCCTTTGCCGTTGCCTCGTTGACGCAAATTTCTTCTGTAGATTTTATCCATTAGCAGGACTCGAGCAAAGGTAATCAAAGGTAGCACAGGTAAAGGGTCCACGTGTAGTTGACGCTTTGCTTTAATAATTAGTGTGTTTTCCGATGGGTTGTATTTTTTACGGTGATGCCCATTGGCAAAATACCAAAAACAATTTTAACATAGTTATCTGGTCCCACTGTATTTACTCTGGCTTCGTCTAAAGCTTCATTCGTCTTTCTAGCACCAAGAATTTGTAGGGTTGCGGAGCAGAATTTGTAACATAAAAAATCCCAATTGAAACGTGACATTCTTCCTATTAGTTCCATCAGAGTTTTCAGAGGGTATCACGCATTGCATCTGGTAATTTTTGCTCATTTTTCTATCAAAATCTAACGTAAACTAAATTACGACTAACCTAAACTAAATAATAATTAAATACAAGCTATTTTTGTTTAGAATAATTTTAGGCTGAAAACTGAGTAGAAATTCCCACGTAAAACTCATGGCGCCCCCTATAAACTTAGAACTATTACACCGTTTTAAAATCGGCACACCAAAGCATCGTTGCATGATAAGGCTGGCCAATAATGTATTGCTTGATGAAGCGCGTTTAAGCACAGGTGGTGTTAGATGCACCGTTTGCAACAACGGTACGGTTTGGTCGCTCTGGTGTATGTCCATGTTTGACCAAATTAAGTAAAAAAAAAAACCACTTTTTCCGCCAGAAAAAGGAAAGTACAGTTCACATTACTGTTCTACCTTTTTAATTTTCGGAGAAAAAACGTTCTTCAGAAATTTCTGACAAGTTCTGTTGTGCCCAAAGTCGAAGCATTGTGGCACTAGGCATCGATTTCCATTTTAACACACAAGTGCATTGTAGCGAAGATGAAAGAACTACATGACGAGCATTGAAATAGAGGTCGGACAAATAGGGTAAAAACATGTTCGAATATTCGCAAAAAAAACGTAATTTTGTCTGGAGGGGAGGTCAAAATTGGTTTCTATTGCCTACGAAAATATAACAACCTGTACATTTATTTGCATTCAGTTCCTGAGTGCTCACTACCCTGGAGGAATCAAAACTCTCTAGATACGCCCAGCTCAGACATCTACCTGCGCATGCGCGGGACCAGGACGCACAGGCCCTCCATAAATGGTGTTGCAGCCACTTTTTCTCCCTATATGTCAGCCATGACGGTGACTCGAGAGGGGAGGTTGGGCGGGTATTTACAAGTAGTGTATATTTTCTTAGGCAATAGAAACCAATTTTGACTTCCCCTCCAGGTAAAATTGCGGTTTCTACTTGCCGGATAGAAAATATCCACTACCTGTAAATTTCTTTCCATTTGCAGTAGACCTCGTCAATATAGGTGGCGAACACCATCATGGCGGGGCCCCCAGGGTGTGAGCTGGGTCCCCTGTGACGGAGTTGTGGTGGATTGGTTGCATGCGCAACGTTGTCCTGTCACGACCTACTTCGTGCGCAAGGCAGTAGCAGTAGGAGCGGGGAGGGAACTTCCCATTACCAAGCGAGTTGGCAAGGAAGTTCGGTCGAGTTTCCAGATTCCAACACTGACCGTTTTGTTGAGATATTTAAGTTGAAGTTGGAAGTTGGGTGACGGCACATGTGGTATGAACGTAGTTGACAGGCTTGGAAGGGTCAGGAATGGTTTCGCTGGTGGTTGGTTTGTCCATTGAGGGTTAATTGAGTGTGATTTTTGAGTTCAAGGAAGTGACAATTCAGAGAAGATGCAGATGTTCGGTTCCTGAGGATTCAAGAGAATCTGATATCGCCTTGTTCGGGCCGGATTCCCAGACGATACAATTGGGAACGTAATTAACTTAACCTAAATTAATCATGCACACTTTAATGTCTTAGACTAAAGTAATCATGCACACAAAGGACTCCGAGCGGTTTCAAGTTTCAATTCACAAAGGTTTATTTATGATTACTTCACAAGACTGTCAGATTGACCAAAACTCAAAACAAGGGGTCCCTAAGGACTTATTGTGGTAGCGATTCACAAATCAATACTTTGGTTAAGTTACTTCCAGACAATTTAATGAAACAGTTATTAGGTCTTTATAATCGATTATCGTGACACAAAGTTAAACACTGATACTTTCATAAGAACACAAGGCAAACACTTTGGCTAGGCTTAGTAGACCAATTAATTAATTATCGGAGTGGTATATTAATTGGAACTATTATACTTAACTTATAATGTTCTGTGATCTATGGATGCTGCTGCTGACTGCACACTGTGCAGTGGATGTGGACTTCCCCCTCTCCACAGATGGTTGGCTTCCTTCAACTATTCGACTAACTGACTGTTATTAGGTTCAAGTATTAACTATTGGAATTATTGCTGAGCTCAAAACAAAACGTCTGACAAGAAAACCCCAAGCTGTTCCTCTCAGTGTGTGTAATGATGTCATAGTTAAAGGGACCACTCTAATTGGTCCTGTGGGTCTTTAAACTCCACCCATCCCAAGAGTTATGGCTGCAGTGTTGGTTCTAGTACGGTTGACACTAATCAGGGAACTTGCTGACTACATTACTAAGGAATGGACGCTATCCGCTACCTGGACCTCCCCTCTCCACTGTGTGTTGGCTTAAGAATGTGACACCTCCCCTCCTACCTAGTTGAGAGTGGCCTTGGGCCACTTGTTTGGCCAAGTGTCATCTTTTACTGGGTTCTACCAAGCCTGCCTTAATTCAACAGAATAAAATACCAAACTTAAGAAATTAATAACAACACAACTAATAAAGATATGAACCTGGCAATTTCACCTACGTGCTTCTACAATTAAAGCCTTTCTGTCATAAGCTTTACATAATTAATTAAGGATGCTTAAGTATTCAATATTATGGATGTATTAATATGCATGAATATTAATTATTAGAAATTAGCATAAATTAGCTGACGAGTGTTATCACAATATCATAACAAATCTTGGACTGGAGTTCATTTGCAGAACAGATCAAGTCAGTGTTGGCCAGTCCAGTTTGGGGCTTTTGATGCGAGCGTCTAGATGTCGCGATATGCCAAAAAAGAATCGTAAAAAATTCAAGAGTTGGAAGCGAGTCGAAACGCTCAAGGAACAATGCTTCAGATGTGGTTGAAGTAGTGGGTCCATGATTCGGCAGAAGCTGTGAAACAGGTTGAAGAGGAGCAGTGAACGCCAGATCTCGGGAGCGGCAGATGGGGTGGATGAGTAGCAGATGTGCGTGTCCCAGGTGCTGGAAGGTGAGAGAAATGTGAATGTGGCTTAGAACTGATTTCCAAGGTGAAATGAGGCAGAGGACGATGGGAACGGAAGATGGTGGGATAACGGAGTTTGGGGCGCAAAGTTGTTAGGTGATCAAAATGGGCAAGACGAGATGTTGTACTCTGGAGTCGTCGTGGGGAGTCGCCGGGCCAGAAGTTAACTTGAAGTTGTGGGTACTCCATTTGAAAAGCAAGATGGGTGGTACGTGAAAGAGGCAATCAGCCGTACATACTATCATAGGTGTTGAGAGCACTTGAGACAGTTCAGGTGAAAGGCCAATTTTGTCTCGGTGGAGGTCCAAGAGCTACCCAAAACTGGGACCGTGGGTTGCGATGTGTGAGGAGCTGCGGCGTTGTAGGATTTTGATGAAAAACCGCAGGTTGTGGAATGGAAGACATCAGGTTGAAGTTGGAGAGGGCTTCCGAGCTGACATGGCATTGAATATGAGCCTAAAGTTCATGTGGTGGTAGGATGTTCCATCATGTTGACTGTTTATGAGGGTATAGCATGTAGCTTTGAAGGTCAAATTCCCAAGGATCTGGGATGAATGTGATATCAAATTTCAGAGAGGTTCGGATGGCAGAAGGTGGTGTGATCAGATTCATTGGTTGGCTGGAAATTCCTCGAGAATCATGGTCGTGGAAGGGGAGAAGTGACAGGGGTGCCGGTGTGTTTGCGTCAAGACATGGCGGACCCGAAGAGGTGTTGTGTGAAAAATTCTTCCCTCGAAGTGCATGTAGAGGATGGACGTTACTTCAGGGTGGCATGACAGATTGTGCAGTTAACGTCTTTTCCATGTTGTTTCAGTGGTGGTGAGTTCCGAAGAAAATTCAGTTTCGGCAGGATGGTCCAGGTTGGTGACGGAGACTGGATGTTGATTGTCTCATGAAGTGTTCCGATTTGTAGCAGACACATTGATTGGTAGTGTCTGAATGATTAATATCAATTGAAGGCGATGTAGTGCCAGGTTGCGAAAACGTGTGCATTGGCGAACGTTGTGACTGAGCTGGTAAGCGTGAGTGATGGATGCATGGTTAGAGCGAACGCATTTGGAAAGTGCAATGATGCAAGTGAGTTGAACACTTGACTTGGACGTTTTCAAGAACTGTGAACGTATGGTCGCGATAGGAGGATTCAGAGCGTGAGCAGCTAGAGTGGTCGTCAGTGATGTTGCGATGTGTGCACGGGAACGTGGGGTAAAGTCGGGGGCATTGTCCCACTGGCAAATGTGTCGTGCGATGTTGCTTTTCTGTGGCATGGCCTGGCCGATCCAGTCGTGGAATATTGATGCCTGTGATTGGCTTGGTTTGTAGCAGATAATGTGATTGCAGATTCAGACTTGGGGACGTGGAGTGAAAGTAGAGTACCTTGTGCAGTATGGTTGATGTTGCATTGGTGAACGGTATGAAGACCAAAAGCCTTTAAAAGCAGTGTCAGACGGTTTTCCTCTCGGCGAGCACGAGGATGGCGGATAAGGCCGAGATGGTAATGAGAGAGAGATGGGACTTGATGTCAATGTGATTCGAGACGAACGATGGACGACGAATGGCAAAGAATTTTCCCAGAATTGGCCGAAAATGAATGATGCGGCGTTCTGAAGGATTGTTGATAGTGCAAGGTTGAAGGAGGTGGAAGTGGGCCTGTGAACGAACGGGTACTTCCAGTTTGGCGACAACGAAATGATGAGCAACTCTTCCAGCGAGGATCGAGTTGAACGTTAAGGAGCAGTGTGATCTTGGACAATGAGGAGATGGATTCATGAGAATCAGCCAAATTCCATTGATGTTCAAAGGGAACGGTAGGTGTAAAATAGCTGGCAGCCAACATGAATGGCGAATGAGAATGACTTGGGAAAAGCAGTTGTGGCGAACGTCAATAAGCGGCAGCGGTGGTCGTCGAACTTGCAATGGTGAATAAACCTGCGAACAACAAGCGGGCTTGTGGACGGCTCGAACTTGCTAACGATGATCAAGCTTGTGAACGACAAATGAACATGCGAACGGTGGACTGCTTGCGAACGAAGAACGGTCCTGTGAGCGGCTGAACCTGTGGATGGGCTAGCGAACGTCGGACGGACAGCGGATGCGCATGGGCTTGCGAACGACGGACGGACTGCGCACGGGCTTGCGGATGAAGAACGGGTTCGTGAACGGCGAACGGGCTTGCAAACGAACGAGCTGCGCATGGCGCATGGGCTTGCGGACAACGAACAGCGCATGGGCTTGTGGACGACAAACAGACTGCGAACGGCGTGTGGGCTTGCAAACGACGAATGGTCTTGTGAGCGGTAGACGGGCTTGCGGACGACGACGGGTTCGAGCTAGCGAACGACAAACGGTCTACGGGCCTCAGAGACCTTGGGAAGGAGAGGTTGAAGCCTGGTAGGATTGTTGCGGGAAATGAGTGTGAAGGTCTGTCGATGACGAGTCGCCGGAATGGTAAAAAGGTGACAGTGCGAAGCATGCTGTGGTGACGGCTGGAACTGGGGGTATATTCGTAGAATGATGCCCAGAAGACGGGCGTCGTGATGGACTTCAAGATCGGTGAACGAAGAACGACGAACAGGTGAGAACAGCGAACGATGCGATGAGTTTCAGATCGACGAACGAGAAGAGAATGGCAGGTAACGTGAGGCAAGCGCCCATGACGGCAAGGCTTGAACGATGGCCAGGCCAGCGACGGGAGAGACGGGCTCGAGCAGAAATTCTTCAGGTAGGCCTGTAACGAGTGGGTGCTTGACACAAGGCGAGTGTTTCACTTGCTTCTTGAGCGGGACGAACTGAATGATGAAGGTCTTCGTTCAGTTAAGACATCTGGAAACGAGATGAGCGTCGACGACAGGGAGGTAGAGACAGCAGCATGGATGGTAGGAGATTCCTTCATCAAGAGATTACCAGCAAACGAATGAACAAACCAATTCCTTGTATGGATGATCGGTGAACGATCGAACGAACGGAAGACTTCTTCACGTAGCAGTGGGTCTTGCGAACGGGGACGGCGAACGGTCAGGGCAGCAAGGTTGACGCAGCGGCAGCTGGAGGAAAAGAGGTGGCTGGCTATTGCTGTAACACCATTTATGGAGGGCCTGCGCGTGCTGGTCTCAAGCATGCGCAGGTGGGTGTCTGAGCTGGACGTATCTAAAAGTGTTTTTATTTCTCCAGGGTAGAGATCACTCAGGAACTGAATGCAAATAAATTTACTGGTAGTTGATATTTTCTATCTGGCAAGTACTTTCACTTTCACCCGGAACCCGGTTGAGGGTGCTCGGATTGGAGGATTTGGAGCTGAGACGCCTAAAAGCAGATCTGATCCTCACCTACAAGATAATTCATGGTTTGATTCCCATTGATCTACCATTTTTCGACCTAAATGAAGTGAATTTTACTCGCGGGCATTCCTTGAGGTTGAGGGGCTCGCGGTGTAATTCCGATTGCCGCAAATATTTGTTCACCAACAGGGTCGTAGCACCGTGGAACTACCTACCTAAAGAGGTCGTGTCCGCACCTTCGGTGGATGTCTTCCGGAGGAGGTTGAATGTTGTGGACTTCTCTGCTTTTTTGAAAAGAGTGCATCAGTGATGCTGTGGTTTTTTGTACCTTATAACTTCCGGCACGGTCTAAGTGGTTGCCATCGCTATCCTCCTTTCGTTGTCCGTGCCCCATTGGTGGGCAGAATTTCTTTATTATTAAGTAGAAATATTCGAATATTCGTTCATATTTTTGTACATGTTTCGGCCTGGATTCGCCCCGCCCCTTCCCCCCTAAAAAAAAAAACTCCGTTTTTCATTAAATACCTAAGTTTTATTTAGTATATTGTCAATGCAAGGCATACGTAATAAAACCACTAGTTTAATTAAATATACTAGGCATGGCAACTTGGAAGGCATACATAACACAATCCCCCCCGCCTCCAAATCAAATGAAGGGACGAACGAACGTAATCCACCAAGGTGTCTTTCCTTTTTACATAAAAAAGTGAAGTTGACGTCATCTATCAACTGGTTGCCATGGCCCTGGTTAACTTCCCATTCTTTAGTTCTTGAATGTTTTAGAGAGAACTGCTGTGCGCTTCCGTATTCTCAACCCCAACCCCCTCTCCTCCCTCCACTTGCAAGTGACAATAAAAAACGCATGGTTTGTCAATTAGATTGGTTGGGAGGTTAAGGGGAAAAATAAGGAAGCATATAGTGGCGGACTGGCTGGGACTCGAGTGCCCACAGAAAAACTTAAAAACTAAATAAAAAAATATAAAAAAAGCATAAAATTACACAGAACTTTTACCGCAGACTCGCATATAAATGGCACTTTTTTCGGTATATATTTGTACATAAAGCAACCTGCGGCTTATACGCAGATACGACGATAATTTCGCTAAATATTGACAGATTTTGACGTTCAAATACACCATTTTAACCGGTTTTTCGCCAGCTTTCCACTGATGCAAACCACAATTCACTAGCTGCATTCGTTCCTAAGTTATTTCTAAAAAAAACATTGACCTTTCATTTTTTAAAAAGATTTTTTATTAAAAAAGGATTTAAAAAAAATATTGCATCAGCAGCGCTCTTGATGGAACGAAAGTGGACATCTTGTGGGATACAGACAAAGCTGCAGAACAAGAAGTTCCAGGAGATGGTGCTGAATCGGACTAGCGGTTGAGGCCATCAGCCATGTTTTACAGAGGTTTGGTAAAATGTTATGGGCAAAATAAAAGTCAGTTACCTCATAAATTTGCGGCTTATATGAGCGTTTTCTTATTCAGGTGTGCAGAATATGACAGAACGAGGTTTGCAGGGAAATTTCAGATTACTGTGGAAATTCACTAAAAAATAGCTTGCGTACATAGTAAAAGACTGCCGAAATATGAAACATCTGTAGGAAAATTGTGTGGGAAATTTTGTCCAGTAAGAATTTTATGCTCCCCTGTTCTTATTTTATTTTTGGTCTTCATAAGGTTGGGATGCGGCGTATACGCCAGTGCGGCTTATAAGCGAGTCTGTACGGTATTTTGCGAATATTAGAATGGAATATGTATATCGTATTCTCATATGCTCTTAACGAAGGAATATTCGTCTGACTCCTACATCGAAATTTACTCAAACCATTCAAGACACAACAAAATAATCCTCACTATCAAACAAAGCTTCAGAACTATTGCACAACATAGAATTCCAAGTGGTTTGACATTGCAGTTTGTAAATGCGTGGAAGGAAATCATTGCAAGTGTGAGAAGAGTGATAAGGTAGCCTACCTGCTGCAGCGCAGAAAGAACATTTTTGGAAGATCAGGGAAGTAGGCCTACACGAAAGATAAGGATAGGAAGTATAGATAAGTCATTACAAAGCAATTGCAAGAACGCAAAAAAACGATGAGAAAACATTCTAATATTTGCAGCAGAACTCGAACAACAGCCACCTCTAACTCCCCATTGTCTTCAAATATTAATGAATTCAGTTCTTCTCCTGACACGAAATCCAACAACTAAACTGATTTTACACTGCAATAGTTTTGTCGCTTTGTTTGATGGTTAGGATCATTTTGTCGGCTCTTGAACGGTTTGAGCATATTTCTATGTCAGTCATGAAGTTCTTTTATCTTCATCTAGAATGCACTTGTGTGTTAAATTTGGAATCGATGCAAGTTAGGATCATTTTGTTGGCTCTTGAAAGGTTTGAGCAAATTTTAATGTTCATCATGAAGTTCTTTTATCTTCGCTACAATGCACTTGAGTGTTGGAATCGAGGCCATGTGCCAAAGTACTTCGACTTTGGCTGCTACACAACTTGAAACTTCAGCAACTGCTGAGACCTCTGCAAATCTCTGTAATTTCTAATTTAAGGAACAAGTAGGCTAACATTTCATCACCCCAACATTTGTGGGAAGAACGTTCTGTGGTAAATCCGAAGGGTTTCCAAAAAATCAGGCAACTGGTACGTAGCCGCGGCTTCGGCTGCTTCCATCTAGAAACAGCAGCCATTCTAATTATTTTCTAATATGAAATAAAGGAGACAAATTAAATAACTTATTTCAAACAAAATAAATCAAAAGTAATTTTAAACAAAATTATGACTTAGGAAAGGTAATTTGAATTAGGGCTGGTACTTTCCGGTTTTTTAGTTATCCGTTTAACCGATTTTTTTTCCGGTCGGTTACACGAAAACCGTTTTTCCGTTTTCAGCAAAAAATACAGCCAAAAAAATTTTCATCACTGTAATACATTATTAAAAAACAAAGCTGAAAAAAAAAATATGATTTAGTCCTTGGTAAGACAAGCACAATTATTGACTACATGTTGCTTTTTCGGATTTAAACTAGAAGAAAGTTGACGTTGATAAATTTAAGTACTTACTTATCAAGAAATTTGACTTTATGTAGCATTAAAATTTCTACAAGATGTCAAATTTTACATCTTAATAACAACGTAAGCCAAAAACAAAACAACAAAATTTAATACGTTTTCGTTAATGTTCCATTAATTTCATTAATTTATGAGCCAGAAAAATGAGCATGTTTGCGTTTTCGGGTAGCAACGCATTTCGTTTACGTGTTATGACAGCGCTTCCCTGCCATTCGCGCTAGGTATAGACGAGTCCACTTCTCCATGACGCGGGGAGGGCAGATGCTGGCCAGCATGTCTTTAACTGCCTCGTGTGCGCGCTGGCGATCAGCAGTTTGTTTCGAAGAAAGTAAGCAGCTTCGATGGTACAACAAGCCCATGCGGATTATTTGTAAATAAGCTGCCCCCTACCCACTCCGGTTTTCTACTTTCACTGATTTTGAGTATTTGGATTAGTAGGCCTAAATGATGCCACTTGGCTATTTTGGGCTCGTTCACCACGGTTTTTGAATGGTGCCCGCATCAAACGTTTTTCGGATATGGGTTTTATAATCCGTGTAACCGAACGTGGAACAGTTTCCGGTTAACCGTGTAACCGATCCCAGCCCTAATTTGAATTGAATACATAATTCTGTAAAGTCCGAAAAAGCCACTTTTTCAGCTGGATTGGGGCAGTCCTAAATATACTTTTACCACAGTTTACCTTTTACCAAAAGGTAACTTATCCGTACCCAGCCCAAATTTATTTGTAATTATAAGAAATTATAAAATTGTTTGCCGAATGTCGCAAAATGGACGAAAACCGAGATTTTCAAGTGGCTTGGGGCAGACCTAAACATTAACCTAGGGCAAAATGCTTTCAACACTTTTACTTTGTACCAAAAGGCAACTTTTCCACAGCCAGCCCAAATTAATTGTAAAAAACGTTTTTTTTCACTCCACCCTAATGCATAGGGCCCCTTAGAGGTCCATGCATTGCATACATAGCATACCTGACAGCATTCTTGCCAACAGTAACACTGTCACTAGACGGCACCACAGTAGATTCTTTATATTCTTCTGTGGCACCATCTAGTGAGTGACATCACTAACAGTTAGGCTTCAGCTTGCACCCACGTGCACGTTGATATACCAAATTTTCACTCGATATTAAAGAGGCATGTAGCACAATTGTCAGTAAAAGAAATTTCTTTGTGCATACCTCTACTTCCTGCAACTAGTAGCGCTAAATGCTGCGGATCTTTTTGGTAGCAGAAGGCTTTTAATCTGAGAATATCAGATTTAAGAAACAACAGCCTGTATACTTTTCACTGAGTATTTTATGACACCAGAACAGCACTTATTCAGGTTACAAATATAATTATATATAAATATAAATATATCATTCTTGCTATTAGCCTAAGGACAACTAGTCATTCAGGCTACAATTTAAAATAGGGATGGCTATTAGCCTTACTTAAGACATCCAACTTGGACGGTGTCTTTACAACAATAAAACGACCTGGCCTGGATAGTTATCATGAAACAATTAACATTTCAGAGAATTTCTGATGTTCTGAATCTTTGTTTTCGTACCCATTGCCTCTTCCCTCAGCTTCTGAATTTCCATATCAGCCCTTTTCCGGAGTTTGTACGCCCTTCGTTCTGATTCGAGTTTGATGAATTCAGCCATCGTCATTTGTTTCTCGTTTTTGTTGAGCACAACGAAGGGACACTTCTTAGCATGTGACTTGTGCTCTTTCCAGGGATCGTCGCTCGGTTCCCATCCATCTAATTCCTTCAGACAGACGAAGCATTTCACCAGATCTGGCTCTTGCGGCGTCGGGCAATGGTAGAATCCAGCGGCTGCCATCTTGGCTGGGGTGCATTTGCTGTGTTCGTCGAACGGCCAATCTTTAAAAGTTTCCAAACGTGCCACTTCGAAAGTCATGCAATACTCATGGCTTGAATTCTCTTCTTCTAACAAAGCCATTCCTTATGTTTATACGTTCATCAAATAGGCCACGTAGATGTTAATAAACAAACACGTATTACAGTTGTAGAAAACAAATCTGAATTCGCCGCGATTTTTCAAACGAATTTCCATAAACGACGCTAGTTACCATAAGGGATGTTTTTAAAGTCAGCGGCTTGCGAGCCGCTTGGAAGCGAGGCAAGCTTTCCCGTTTTTTAATTCAAGCCGCTTGCCGCTGAGAAACTTTTCCGTCGTTTTTAAATTCAGCGGCCGCTGGCCAGCCAACCAAGCGAGGGAAAAGGTGCTGAGTTCGCTGAGCTTACACACAGAGGGTAGAGTAGACTCTAGCTCTGGCTTACGCAACCAATATGGGGGCACGATGTGCGAATGCACCATTGCCGCGGAGCAACATTCGGCAACAATCATCGTACAAGCGACAAATCTCCATGACACGTGCGTGATAAATACGATAATGATAGCTGCTGCCAGCATACCGGTCTATTCCGACAATTCATGCATATTTGCGTCACGCGCCCACGCCCCGCTGACGTCACGAATTTCTGTGATCTGTGGATTCAACATGGCCGCCGTTTTCGAGCTGATGAATCGACGCAACTATCGCAACTCAGGACTAACAAACTAATGAATACTAATTATAAAACGTAAGTCGGACCGCTCCTAACGTAAAAAGTGTGTTCGTGTGTATTAAGCTACCAAATTCCAATCGACAATATAACTGAAAATGAGCACTAGACGCCGGACGGCCAGCGCTAGCTCAAACTGGTAACCATGGTAACGAGTAAGTACGGCTTCTATGCACGATCCCGGCGGCCGCTGATATAGCGTGAACCGTCTCAATTGTTCTTCTTTAGTTCTCTACGTCTACGCCAGCTATTTTTCGATGCTTACAGTCGTTTATTATTTACGAGACCAAGTCAGTTCAAGCTGTAGGCCTACGGGTTTGTCGGCAGTTGTTATACAGCAGACACCGCTTCGGTACCAATCCAACAGACCACCACCACCAACCGGAATTTTGAGTACGTAACTGGCCGGTGGTTTAGCCATAAAATGCTTGGTTATTTCAGCGACTTGTTTGATCAACGCATAGCTGCATTGCATTGCAATAAAGACGTTTATTTCCATTTTACACCCCCCCCCCTCCCCTTTGTTACCCGGGAGATGGGGGTTTACTTTATTTACAATAGCACTGCGGTGCCGTTCAGGCTTTGCAGCAAGATTTACAAAATATAACAATTTGAGTAAGGAAACTGAAAGGTATAAATAGAACATTATGTAAATAGAATTTCAAAAAATGGTAATAAATTTAATATACACATCTATTTCTAATACTTTACGACCCGGAAAAAACAATCACGTAAGAAATACAGTAAAAGAATGTTAAATAATAAATAAGTTAATAAATAATTAGGTAAATACTGTACATACAAGAAAAATAAGAGATATATTATTTCATTTATATGACAACAATCAATTTTATCATGCAGAGCCATTTAAGTTCATGTTTGACCCACAAAAGTAAACTGCCAATTTGTATTTACTGCTACAAAACAATCAAGTGAGTTTTTAAACAAGTTGAGAGTTGGGGTCTCCACCACGTGTTGAGGTAATGTGTTCCAATAGGAAATAATACGATAGGAAAAGAAGCCTCTGGTTTGATTTTTATGAATTGTAGGTTTAAGTAGTTTCCGCGAGTGACCTATGGTGGAGGTCACGTGGACGTTTGTGAAGAGTGCTTCTAGGCAGGGGCCACCAAAACTAAAGGTAAGAATTTTATAGAGGGTTATCAGGTTTCCCCGCATGAGACGCCACCAAATAGAATGGAGATCCAAAAGTTGAAGCCGCCTAAGGTAAGATAGGTGTCTGATACCTTCCACATTTTTTGTAACTCGTCGTTGCACTTTTTCCAGAGCTACATGATGTTTTATGAGAAATGGGAACCACAACTCGGAAGCATAGCCTACTCGAGAATTGGACGACTAAGAGATAGGAATAGTTTCAAATAAATTTGAGGATGTCTTGATGTAATAGTACGATTTATCATGAAAACAACTGCCGTAGCTTTGCGTACGATATTACTAATATGATAGTCAAATTTTAAATCATTGTTAATGATGATGCCAAGGTCTATCACCTCAGGAAGGTTTGATAGGGGATAGTAACCCCAATAATAAGTGTGGTTTGGGTTGTTATAACCGAAATGCAATATACCCGATTTTAGTGAATGGGTGGGAAGGTGCCACTCCTTTGACCAGAAGTAAAGGTCGTCAATTTGTCTCTGAAAATTAGCCGAATCTTGTGGATAACAGACATAACAGGATTTGTGGGTTGCAAATTAGTCTGACAGTTAGATTATTTTTTGCCTTCCACCCC
>JAHWFP010063289.1:20446-30983 GCA_023313725.1 Lithobius niger
TAGAGCGAAAAGCACAGCACTACAACGTGTGTAAACTGCCGTAGCTTAGTTACTAATTAATATAAATGGCTTTAATTACCCTTGTTGGAATTTCATATAAGCTTAATCACGTCCATTTATCCGACTTAGAACGGGTACTGCAGCTGTTTAAAGATGGAACTTGTGGTAAATCAGAGCGAAAAGGACAGCACTACAACTTAGGCAAACTGCCGTAGCTTAGGTCCTAATTAATATAAATAGTTTTAATTATCCTTGTTGGAAAATATACATCTTAATCCTTAATCTAATCCTAAAAACGTTCATTCATCCGAATTATAACGGGTGGTGCAACAGTTTAAAGATTGAACATGTGGTAAAATAGAGCGAAAAGCACAGTGCTACAATGTGTGTAAACTGCCGTAGCTTAGCTCCTAATTAATGTAAATTGCTTTAATTACCCTTGTTGGAAATATACATCTTCATCTTTCATCTGTAAGCTTAATCGCGTCTATTTATCCGAATTAGAACGGGTACTGCAGCTGTAAAAAGTCAGGAATTGTATATGTAACATGCGTTAACGGCCTAAAATGACTTAAATAACGAAGTTCGGTAAGAAGGATTAATTTTACCAAAAATATTAATAGAACCTTTTTTGAAGGAAATTTTATTCTAAACATAATTGGTACAGGTTAATTTTCAATCGGATGAACGGTTTAGATGATAGAAGCAAAAAACTGCCATCTTGAATTCCCCAATGGTGCCAAGGTGGCATCATTATTGTTTTGGAGTACGGACATATTGTAGAACATCTCTGCGCAAAATCTTCTTTTGGGTTTTTGTGCTGGCTGCCAGACTAGATGCACTAACGCTGCATCGGTAATTCTTCGTGTTCTTTGGCACGGAAATATTGGAGGAGGACAGACATGTGCGACTGACGTATGCTGTTGGAAAGGCAGCCATACTAGCAGGACAGTACTAAAAATTCTGAATGCGTGGTGCACTGAAAAGTGTATATATTGCACATTATATTTAAAAACAAAATCGTCTCGTAACCTTTGCTACTACGATCGCATGAGCGATCATGTAAAAAGCGACCAAAGTAAGGAGTTTTCATCTGACGCTTTTATTTTTGTTATAAAAATAGAACCTGAAAATTTCGTTGCTTTACAGTTTTCCGCCCATTTCGTTCTTCTGCATCAGGCATTTTAAATCTACGAACACCTTATTTTGCTGTAAATTCAGCAGTAAATTGGGAGAGGGGAAAGGTACTGCACTGAGATACGAAAGGTTGATTACTTTAAATTTGTTTTCTCTTTTTAGGTGTATTAAGAAATGTCAAAATAACCCCACGAAAATTGGGACAAAATCTACATTGAAATGTAACACCACAATTGCATGTATAACGATTTCTACATGAAGAACGATTACTTATAAGCACGCTTTAATGATATAGATAGAAACGAACTGCGACATATTCTCATCGGCTTTCACTACTACCAAGAATCTATAAAATTAATGATTGGTAATACTATAGAACCAAGTTATTCATTCGATAGTTGTGATTTTCAAATCACGTTTTTTTAGACACCAACAATTTTTCATACCGACGACGCAATTCAGCTGCGTAGATTTGATGTTCAGTCGGTTATACTATGTAAAACTGTGACGCAATTCCGCTATGCGTAAATCTGCGTTCCGTAGGCTATAATTATGTAAAACTAAATTTATAAATTTATTCTGAAATCACTTCTCGTTTCCCCAGTTCGTTACGAAGGTCGTTGCGATATGAATTCGGATTTCCGTCACAAGTTTGGGACAATTACACGGTTTGAAAAAATAAACTACCGTACTTACTGACGTTATCACCCAGTTCAGACGATCTCAGTACTATACAACAATGCTTGTAACAATGCAACAGGCTTGTGGATACCTTCATTCCGGGTGTTGCAGACATAGGGCCTTAGGGCTTCGTCGGGCAGATGACCGGGTGCGGTTAACGCTCGCTAAAACCCTTTGACCCCTTTTGACCTTCATCCCAGGCACGGAGTACTGAGATCGACAAAGGACCAGCATGCGCACAACAAAGACCGAATCGTGCTGACGTTCTTTTGCTCAGAAAGCATGACAATACAACTGTGCGTGCAACAATGTTTGCACAAAAAACGAATCCTAATGCGATTTTCAAACGTAATATCCCAAGAGCTAAGGAAATTATCAGATAATATTTTCACCTCGAGTGTTTTGGCCCCTATAAACTCACGAGTGCTATTTAGGCAGACATTAATTTCTGCCAATAAATAGCACGAGTGAGTTTAATGGGCCAAAACACGAGTGTTGAAAAAAATTTGATAATTTCCAATAGCTCGCGGGGTATTTAGTTAGAGAATTTCACGTCATATTTCAGTATTCAGCACTCTAAATTTCGTATGCAACATTTAAAATTTTTTTATAAAAGTCGCGCTGCCGTCCAAATATCGGCGCGCCGATTGGCACTACGGTCGCCAGGAATAAAATTGATATTCGCCGCCGCTGAAGAATTTTTCAATGGCGCACACCTCCAAATTAAATTAATATATTAAATTAAATTAAATTTATTAAATTAATAAATGCAGTGCATAATTTTATTTTTTCTAAAATTGCAAGAGTAAATAAAAAAAAAACCAATCAAATACGTACTGTAGTGGAGCGTAATAAATTTCAAAACGGTGCTGATAATTTGTTGCTAGGTTACGTTAACGTTAGGCCTAACGACGCAGTCCGGCTAACGACGAGCTTCGCCCCCGGATTCTACATGTGGCTGTAGGTGGTTGCTAGGTTACGGAAACGAACGAAACAGTGAGTATTTCGAGAGAAAGGCCTTCCAGATTGTTTTTGGTAGGAAAATACATACTTTTATTTGAAATGAATTCAACAAACTTATCGTAACGTGTCAACTGTTTAACGTTTGAAGCGAGTGACTGAGAGATACGCCAAAAGCGTATCAACTTCTGAAATCGCTCGCCATGTTTTGCACGGTTTAGCATTACGCTGCGTCGACCAATGAAAGCTGCAGAATATTGCCTAACTGATTTAGTTTTAAATTTAGCCAACATCGACTTACAGTGATAATCACGCAGTAGCTTTTGCAAGCTACTGCGTGATTATCACTGTAAGTCGGTTGTGATTGGGCGAATTTAGTACACGATCAAGTAAGCAAATTTCTGTTAGGGAAATTCTCTCCTAAAGCGAACAAAGACGATGCTGCAATAACAATGACAGTGAATGTGCTTTTCAATTGTTACGCGACTGGGTGATAAATAGGTTATTACCCGCTTTCCTCGTATTGAGCTCAACAATGGCTTGGCCCCTGCGGGGTCTCTACATTGTTAATCCCAGTACTCGGAAGTACTCGTTTATACATCTCTCTCGTTTGGTTTTTCGATGCAAGTGTACGAAGGCGCTCGGAATGACACAATTAAACTAAGCTCATCCATCGTCGAAACGAAATTTTTTTAAATGACTCTACAAACTACTACAATTTTCTGTAATGCAAATATTTCGTTTGAATTAATATAAATAGTGTGAGTGCTAATCTAATCTGCAATCACTCCCATTTACACTTTAATTTCGTCGGATCATAATTGAAGAAATGTGTCCAGTTTTCGAGGAGATGTAGCTGAATCGATTTGCTCGAGGACCCTTTTTTTGGCACAACGACATTAATTCGACGTGAAACACATCTAATTAAAAAGACTGTAAAACTGGATTTTTCCTTTTTCAATCTTCATAAATTGCTAAGAAAAAATGAAGCCTATCAATCTGGACCAAAACGAATGTGATATCTCCCCCAAACAAAACTTATTACTCGAAACTACACAGGGAACCATTACACAAATTTCTGAAGCGGCCTCTACCTTCTTCCCTGTAACTCTTTTTCTTTACTCCTTTTTTTTTATCACATGAGCAGAGTAAGTGGTCTCACACCCCTTCTGCCGCCCTTCTACTCCGTGGTAAACGTGTTATTATTATTATTATTATTATTATTATTATTATTTATTTCAAATACCAAAATGGAACAATAAATATGGCCAGAGAAACAAAAAATATTATATTCCACATATCTTTAATACCATACCAAAAGAAATCTTAAATAGTAAAAGCATAAGTGAACTAAAACCCAAATTAAAAGACTGGCTTTTAGGCAATAAATAAATTGAACAATTACATTACAATTTCTACTAAATACTGTTTCATAATGGATGTGGTGATCATGTAGCGAAACTTGTAACTTTGTGTAATGAAACATGTTTGTAATTAGTTGGCAAATTTTTTATTTTTTTTTAATTTTACTTTTTTTTTCTCTGTATATTGTTGTAAATAAGTGTATTTTATATTTATTTTGTATTGCTGACTCATACAAGTTGACAACAACTTCGAGTCAAGTGAGCAATAAAATTATTATTAATATTATTATTATTATTTACAGAAATTTTTAACAACATGAAATAAAATAAGGCTTAATTATCTATTAAATGTAATAATAAATGGATTTAGTATGCGTAATTTTGTAAATATGATGTAACTATGTATATATGTATGTAATTATTTATTGAAAGATGTATGTGTATGTATTATTGCACTCACACAAGTTCTTTGAACTTCGAGTTGTTTAAATGCAATAAAATTATTATTATTATTATTATTATTATTATTATTATTATTATTATTATTATTATTGATTCCCACCAAGCTTTTTGGTCGTTTTAGGTCTATTTATCACACGCTAAACTCTTTTGCCAAGTTAATCCCATCGACTAGGACTTCAGACGTGAAATGAAATACTTAAAAATTCCCCAATCAGCAATTTTCAAATATATCATTTAACCTTCGAACTATTATTCCCCAAGTTCTTCGTACTGGTCTTCTACAAGTTCATCGAATTATGTTCCCCAAATTTGGCTTTTTTCTATGTGTATGGTTTCTGAAAATTTGATTTAAGTTAAGTGCATTCTCTAACATAACTGCAAATTGTTTTTTTTTTGGGGGGGGGGGTTACTCAATGAGATGAACTTGACGAAAGAGCTTGGCGTTTGATATCACGACTTGAAACAGCCGAAAAGCCTGGCAGGAATCCTTAACAAGCTTTGCTATGGGAAGATCTTAATTATATAACGTTTAGCCAGTATTCACTTTAAGTTTATCGTCGCTGAAATTTGGCGCTGCCATTGTTGCTGCCATCCTTTTGATCCATTTTTAGCACTACCCGTGGACATTGTCAGAAAATGACACAAGAAAATACTCCTTTGCTAAGGCGAGTCGTCTCAAACTGGCACGACCTATGTTGCCATTAACCAATGGAAAAGGGTATACGGCATCTTAACATAAACATAATTTACCCATCCCACTTCCTTCCGACCGAACAAGTGTTTCTTTTGGCCGTGTTTATTTTAATTTTAATTTTTATTATTGAGTCAAGAGGTTAAACCTACTTTTGCTGCATTAATATTGGCGTGAAATTGTATGCCAAAAGGATTATGGAATGACGTAACTTCATAATCCCAGTGGATTAGAGACCAGCTTTCATTAAGTGTCGTTTCAGACCGAATCTTAGCAACGCAGCTGGTGAGTTGGAATTTATGCGAAGAATGTGTTCCACGGGTTGGCTATAAGAAAAAAATACGACCTAATTTAATATCGATGCCATTTCAAGCGGCCAGTGTTTTACTCGCAGGTAAACCTTACCTCACAGAAACCTTCATTTGTGTGCTATGTAGTTTAACCAATACTAACAGATGTGACTAGAATGTGGTGGCTTGTGGTTTATTTTGGTGGTGTTGGCGTGGAGAGAAGGGGGATATAAGGTATTGTTCACATGGTAGCAAAGCCCATCCTCTGGAGCTCGAAATATGTTGGTTATTAGCATCGAGTCCATAATGTTGCCAGGGTGTTGTTCGAACGATTATTTCGACTTTTACTTTAAAAGAAACTTGCGATGTAGTAGATCATGTTGCATCACCGTAATGTTTGTAAAATAAAATATAAAATACATCTTTGTATTATTTACAACAAAACAAGATAACTAAAGTACTAAAGCAACAACAGTAAATGCCTGTTGGCGTTCCGTTCGTATTTTAAATAGGCTCCTTTACAGATAAATGCAGTACTCCAACAAGTGGTTTGAAACGTCCTCAAATTCGGTGCAGGTTTAATTATACCCTAAACACGATCCAACTTCTCACTTTATAACGTTAATTTTATGTCTACTGCACTCAATAGGCATAAAACAACAGAAAGATTTTGCAGCATCAAAAAAAAATTTGTAAGGCAAAAATGAACAATGTATTTATGGGTTTAACGGATTTGTAATCTTAACTACGCTCTTCTTTTTGTATGTGGGTTTTAGAGGAAGTGCTCGCACAGTTTTAAGAATAGAATACAAAAGGTAACTTGCCATTACAGAGCACAAGCACTTAGAACGTACCCACCCAATCTAAGAAAAATCCAGCTCCAATCCAAAACAAACACAGCTTAAGCCCCAGGCAGGAAAAAATTCAATTGGGACATGGCCAAACACCCATTTAGCAAAAAAACGTTGAAGAATGTAGCTGCGTGAGAAACCTCCATGGAGACAGAGTTGATAACCTCTGGTGAGAGAGGATGCAAGACAAAATATATCAGAAATATAAACCTCGAGACAATTATTGAGATTTTGATTGGTGAGAATGAAATATTCAGGCTATGCTTTATTGGTTAATGGTGTTTACACTAAGTTTATTAAGCCATCCTTTGATGGTAGATGCTGTAATATGGACCACAACACTGTTAATCCATACCTTTCTAAGCAAAATGAGCTATCATTAGCGAGTACCACTACTATACTGGAGTTCAATGTATTATTATTCCTGCTGCTTTGCGCCAACAAATTATATCTGAACTTCATTTAAGTTGTTGAGGAATAGTCTGACTTAAAGCCATTTTGAGGTCCCATGTTTGGTGGCCAGGAATAGAAAAAAACCTTGAAATAATGATCAGAACTTGTAACGCTTGTCAGTCGATTAAAGATACAGGTATTATCGTTCAGAAGCGCTCTTGAAAGTATCCTACTGCTGTGTGGGACCGCCGGCTCGGACCACTGCACTGTGACTGAGGTTGGTGCTAATAAGCCAGTGTTGGCGTGCCTTTAGTCCTCAATCCCTCCCTACCTGTATATTTTGCTGGGCCTATCGAAGGAATAAGTTTCCTAGTCATTAATGACGTCATTCTAAGTTCTCTTTTGTTTAGGAAATAAAATTAACTACGTCTGAGAAATCTGTACGTGCATTCGCGGGATTATTTGCAACCTATGGCTTTTGTAAAGTTTTGTTTACGACAATGGGCATAATTTTGTTTCCAAAAATAATGAACACTTTCTGAAAACGTGTGGCGCTCCGTGCTTCAAAGGAGCGGAAAATGTAGTATGTTCGTTCAAGAAATCGCTAAAAGCAGGATGTCTAAATGGGGGATTCACTGATATTGCACTGCTGAACTGCCTAAAGTTAAATATCTTCTATAATGCTTAATAACTTACTGTTAAGCCTTAAGTAATCAGTTTTTCACTTAGACTACACATTTACTTTTAAGTAAGTCTCTTAGACCACTAGTAGTCTAAATTATATTACTTTAGTTATCATTAACCAAGTAAACCTTAAATAACACACAAAACTATCGTTAGTCCTTTGTAAACTGTCGTTAGTCTTATAAACAGACTACTTAATAAAGGTTAATACTTCATTTTCAATCTTTATTACCATTAACTAGATATGGAAAAAAAAGCATAGCTCTAATTTACATAAACCACAAGTATAATACTGTATCTACCCCCAAAACAAAACGTGTTAAGGGTTCTTGCCAAGTTTTCGGCCGTGTGAAGTCGTGATATCAAACGCCAAGCTCTTTCGGCAAACTAATCCCACAGAGTAATAGTTCAAAGGTTAAATGAAATAAATGAAAGTTGCTTACTGCGCAATTTTCAATTATTTCATTTAACCTTCGAACTATTACTCGGTGGGATTAGCTTGGCAAAGAGCTTGACAAAGAGCTTGACTTTTGATATCACGACTTTCCACGGCAGAAAAGCTTGGCAGGAATCCTTAACAAGTTTTGTTTTGAGGTATATTACTACTAACTACTGGTAACGCTTTTTGTAATTTTTCCATGCGGTGGATAATGCTGTTTTTTAGCTCAATTTACAGGTATTGATCTGGAGATGTGCCCTTTTCATATGACCAATCAAAAGAAGCCATATGAAAAGGGCACATCTCCAGATTTGGTAGTTTGGGGCTCCCTAACTCCTGAACCACTTGACCAATCAAAAGAAGCCGTTGTTCAGGAGTTAGGGAGCCCCAAACTACCAAATTAATTGTTTTATATTGTCTTAAACATTGTTTTTATGCCACAATGCCAAACTGAACATTAAAGATATTCGTGCGTTTGCAAGGAGATACTGTAACATATCAAAAACCAAAACTGGTAAAAGGGGCCGCCAAGTTACGAATAGTTCGGCCCTTCAAAGGAGTGATATCAACGCACCAAAACATTCGCCAAGTTAATCTCGCCGCTTAATAGTTCGAAGGTTAAATTAAAACTAGAACATTGCTACTTTTGGTAGCAATGTTCAAATTTTCATTTAACGTCCAAAGTATTATTCCCTGCGATTAAGTTGGCGAATGTTCTGGTGTGTTGATATCACTCCTTTGAAGGGCCGAACCACTCTCAAATTGGCGGCCTCTTCACTAGTTTTTGGCTTTGTTTATTTTGCTTTGTTTTTAGAGTTGTTTTATTTTCCGTGAATTGGACGTGAATACAATTTCTTTGGCAACGTTGTTTAGATTTATCGTGACACACTAGTGTGTGGCTAGGCACGCACGTCAGTACACACGTTGTCATTGTCCGAACTTTGGCTGTCCATTGAGAGACGATGCCGACAATACTAACAATGGTTATAACTATATTTTCGTACTTACGCGCCATCCCACGCCACCCTCGTTACACCCCTAAGCTCCAAACCATAAAAGATACGCAGTTCGTATCGTACTGCAGCCATTCGTCCAATTTAATAGCTAGAAGCCTTCCCGTTATCTCGGTATCGATGAATATTCACCCTATGGAAATTAACATGGGGATGAGCGGACTAGAATTAGCTAGCTACCTAGTTACACATTTTCAACGTTATTGAGGGTCTGATTTTGCATTGAAAGCAGCTTAGCTGGCATTCCTACACGAGTTAATTTTTGTCAGGTGGGTCATTGCTCTTGATTTCAACACAAGCTTTTGTACCGCATTATTATTTTTCTCCAAGTACCTGAAATGTGCCCAACTATGCTTCAAGATATAAGACACTGACGCTATGGCACCACGCTACAATGGTTTACAAAATAAAAAAAATAAAAAAATATTAGTTGCAAAGCAACAGGTCTGGCAAGGATCGGATACGATCATTAAAAGTCAGCCTAAAAGTGGGACGTGGAGGATGCCAACAATAGAAAGCAAATGGCACAAAAAACCTCGACAATTGAATTGATGTGATGTTTGTTGTGATGATTGTTGTCTAACTTGGTGCGACACACTAGCGTGTGTCTAGGTACTAATAAAAATGCTAATCAAATGAAAAAAGTTGACTGCTATCCTCAAAATCTAACGAAACAAAAAAAAAAGAAGAAAAAGAAATGGACCAGAAAACTAGGTTGGCGTTTCCATTTCATAATTACTAAGAAAAAAATGGATTTCATCAATTTGGAGCAAAAAATCAGATATGTACCACAAAACAAAACAATAGAAAACGTTAAGCTGTGTGTCTAACAGTGACTTTTATGTTGTCAGGCTACCAAAGTCTCCCAATTAAACAAGTTTCAGCCTTTTCTCTAGCATAGTTTTTTATCTTCAGATGGCTGAAAACAGCCAAACTACCTTTGCTGTAAAGACAGAACGTGTCTAGTGGTAGCCATGCTCATATATACATATTATCTGGATATTATCGTTTTATCTTGGCGGGCGTGTCTTGATATAACAAAATTTCAATGCAGTCTTAAGTGGTGCAAATAAAGCATTTTCAATTATACTTGGGTTTTCTTGAACCTATTAATCCACTTTAAACTTAGCTTCCTATACGGCTTACATAAATATTATAAATAAGATCTGTAACTTATTAAAACACAGGTATAAAAATAGCAATAACTTGTAATAATGACTGCGGTACACTTAGTTTTCTTTATAGTCTAATTAATCCACACTTCTTTAGACCAGATATTTAAACTTTAGATAACAGTATAACTTGAGACTTTTATTAATCTAAATAAATTCAAGCCATTACTTTTATATTTTATATGTGACCTCGTAAACACATTAAAGGACAATTACATCCATTTTGACATGCATGTTTGACTTTTGGATCACTTACACAATAACTAAACACAAGAATTGCGGTAAGAATACGTTACGTACGTCCGATAAAACAATTTAATTACTCCATCACCAAAACACGACACGGAGGTCGTCATTGTTTTGCTGGAACGCGCAGAAATTAATGCCGACAGACGGATCT
>JAHWFP010063290.1:0-16138 GCA_023313725.1 Lithobius niger
TCCTGCGAGAAGGAGTTCTCAAGTAGAATCATCATTTCTCATTCATAGCATCCTTGTAACTGTGTTACAATGTGGGAGGATTATAAAACGTGGCACGGTGCCAGCCTCCCACCTAAATCAAGAGCTTGCCCTGCCCCTGCATTATCCTCCCGGCCATCCTGGGTGGCACCTCCACGTTGTAAATGTATAGTGAACACCTATGGCGAGGTCCAGGTAGCTAAAAACCTGAACTGGGCGGGCGACGCCCTACACCCTGTCGTGGCCGAAACCACCACGGATCGCACGGATTGTGCTCGTTAAGTGCTCTGTCGAAACAACCTTCTAAGCGAAAAACCTGAACACAGCCACCTCGCAACCCTCTGCAAACTGATTGGGTCGTCGATACACGGAGGATAAAAATAGGTCATCGGGCCTTGTCCTCGACGTGTGAAGAAGTCGAGCCCGTAGCGGGCCTGTGGGGCGGCCAGGGGCCTTACTCAACGCACTGCATCCAATCTCTCCTCCGGATGTCAAAGCAGCCATAGGACGATGAAGGGCACACCACCCCGTGCCATATAGCGGTTTCGCACCATGAAAACGGCTTCCCCGTCTCGGATATCAAACCATTGCAGTGTCCAGCGGGCCAGCTCTCTAACCTTAGCCCTGCTCCAAGCCGCTACATCCACCAACATTACTGCTTCGAAAACCAGAAGCTTCAGGCTCAAAACTCAGCAGGGTGGTGCGACATGCGCCGATACCTCACCACTACTGCCTATCTCCGATAACAACGTATCGGGGTCTTGGGGGCCTCTTCCTAAAAAGGACTCATCACGAACCAACACCCCCGCGTCACCACCTCCGTCATGCCACCTAGACATCGCTGCCAGATATCTCCTCATGCTACGGAAAAGCAGTCCAGTCGACACCAGTTTTGCCAAAAACTTAGGCACCCTTCTACCGGAGCCGACACAGGACCCAGGCCCCCGAGCACCACCCCAGTCACTCCACCGTCATCCAATTTAAATTGTACAAACAGCGTGTTGATGCCGCCACATCTGCCAAGACGTCTTTTGCAAACGCTGAAACTCACACGCACTACTGTTGCTGCCCGGCTCTAAACCAATCCGGGTCCGACTGCCCGGGCACTGGAACCACCATCACCACAACACCAAGCTACAATGTCACTCCGATGACTCCCCTGGGAGCCCATCCTACTTACTCCAGCAAAAACCGCCATAGAAGGAACCAAACCAATACGGCCTATGTCCACTGCCCAGCAGTGACACCCCCACGCAATTTCGGGCCCTCACCAGTCACCACCGCTACCCCTAGGCCACTGGCCCCGATGCGCGGGATACCCCTGCGGTGGTAACATACTGTGACATGGTGCAACCGACGCCCGTCTTGTCGGGGCGATTTCCTATGTGCCTTTTCATTTTTGTGTCAGTGAGCCTTGTCAACAGGGCACCAAATCTAGTAAATAATGGTTCACGTGCCATTTTCAATTCAGGCCTCACTTCCACCATAAAGGGCAACTTCAGGCGGCCTCTGCATAAATAGCAACACTTGTAGCTGCAAAGTAGCTGCACCAAATAACACCTGTGACAGTTTGACTCTGCCAAAAACTGCCAAAATCCACACGATTCATTGAACAAAACCGTAGTGCACACAGCATCGGTGGCAAAACCAAAAAATTAAATAAAATTTTCGCCTGGATAGTAGCCAGAGTAGCATCAACACATTCGATGGCCATATTTCAAACTCTGCCCCTCGGCAGAATGGGCGTGGCATTTTTGGTGGCACAAACTAATTGTGTAATGCGGTGTTCAGCACGTACCGATCGTTTTAGTCTTCTGTACAGCCGTACCGGCTGAGAAGACTATAGCAACGACTTTGTCCGTCCGTCCATGCTTTTTTCAACTTCGCAACGGTACCAGATATTGACGACCATTGTTTACAACGTTAGATTCAGTGTGAGAAGTTAGTTAAATCACGTCAAATTAAAACATTGTTACTTCCTTAAAGCTAATAGAATTCTTCGAGGTAACTAAATTAAATAATTACATTTGATCGTCGAATTAATATCCTAAGGTAACATTCAATGAAACAAATGGATTTTGAGCTTCGTTTAAAATAGTCCCGTCGCATTGTTGCATGAATGAATGAATACCGTCAAACCAAATTCTCCATTAGGCCTATATCTGCTACTTACAAAATTAAAACTGCATTTTTAAAATTCGGCCTAAAAATGAAAATTAGGCCTAAAATCACGTAACCATGGCAACGTCAAGTTGCTACGAGTCGCTGTTGGCTTCATCAACAGCGTCTCTCTACGTTGTAACACTATAACTGTGTGCCTGTAGGCGCACCGTATTGCAAAAATGAATAGGTTTACTATACAATCCATATCACCGTTAGCTGCTACTTACGAAATTAAACTGCTGGTTAAAATTAGGCCTAAAAGCTGATAATTACGCCTAAAAGCTAACACATTAACTGACAATTGTGATGGCTACTACTCTACTGGTTTTAGATTAGTATAATAGAGGTAGCTGTTGTAGTGCATGATAGAGGTCTGCGCCTAAACGTCGGAAGTGGAGGAACTTTACGGAAGACTGGTGCGACTAGACAGTCGCTGTAGCCGCTTGTTTCATATAGAATCTATTTGAGACGCAGATAATTTGCACCTCCTTGTGCGTATCCCACCATTCCAGGAAATAGGCATCTAATTTCCAAACCGGGCATTCTCTGCTACTGCCTCCGACAAAAACTTGCACGAACCACTCGCACTTTCAAATCCAAGTAACATTTGTGACATTTTTAGACTCCCGGGCGTCACCTGCCCACTTCCCAGCACGGAAATCCACTTGGTCATCCGTCCTCATGCCCGGCTCTAACCATGGGAAGCAATTTTAAATTCACTGTACTATCTTTTACGCCTACTCGCCATAGCGGCGTCGGCCGACATTTGCCTTCACGCCAACTTCGGTTCATCATAATATCGTTCTGACAAATCGTCCTCCTCGGCTCCCTGGTAATTAACGCGAGGCCTGCTCGCTTTCATCGCAATGCGAATTGCCCCCTGCAATTCCGCTTCAATTAAATTTTAGCAATGCGTTATGTGATTCTGACAAACTTCCTCACGGGATAGCCTGGTTTACCTGTCACGTTAGGCCTAATGTTGCCGCCATCTTGTGTGGTCGTTTTCAGGTTCATTCGCCTAAGGCCTCTTCTCCATTTTTCCTATCAGTCACGATAATCTGTCCGTGACTTCGTCTTCTTGTCTTTCCTAGGCATCGTCGACGACCAGCAATTGTTCCAACAAGAATGTCGACATGGCCAACCATGTTGTCGTGCCGAAAAACAGCGCAAGGCAGAAAACACGACCACTCGTACCGGCAGTAAAATAAACAGTGGGTTGGAGCGCGTGAGGCAGATGGAGGAAGCAACCGAAAGTGACGTAATATTGCATAAATTAAGAGTTAATTGTATGCAGGTAAGTAAGATTAAAAGTGCTGATTGCAAAAGAGACATCCCACATTGCATAGGAAGATTCTATGAATGAGGAAGACTGGTCAGGCTGTGGTTGTGATTAAGTATTCCCTTCCTTTTGTTGGAGCAATCCACAAAAAGGGCCGGCTCCCTAGTTGATGATGGGCAGAGGCCAGGATCATGGTGAAGACTTACGGGAGCAAAGTCCATAGACGTTGATTCCCAGTGGTGAGAGGATGTGGACGTTGTCAGCTTGGTAGGACATTGCTTACATTGCCCAATGACAACTGCACATTCCATAAAGGCATCGAAACGAACAGACGGATGGAAATGATGACAGGTCCAACGATGGGCAAGATAGAGTGGTTGGCAGCAGACTTGATTTCTTAACGTCCTTCGGTGAAGGTGCAAAGGTGAGCATGGCAACGAACGAGCAGACGATAACGGTGAAAACAACAGGGATGTAAACAGAGTCCAAACTAACTTTAAGGCCTGAGGAAGATAGTAGTTAACTATCGAAAATTCGCTAGACAGTGTGAGTGTCTTCTGTTGTGAAAGTGTGCGTTTTTCTGGTGACTTTTGTTCGTTTAAAGATCCCTCCTCATCTTTCGCTATTATTCCACACGTGATAGATATGCATGTCATCCTTATAAATAGTGGCTATGTGATGACGGTAAATTGTGTGTTAAGAATACCCCTACTTTGATCTTCAGACGAATGACTGGGTTTTCGTGCTGCTGGCATGTATCGGCAATACTGACTTAATATAGGCAACTCTTTGAAAAATTGGACTGGTTGAAAAAAATGTATCGATCAGACACCAATGGGTAGATATTTGGATAATCATTTGGAGCAGTAAAACTGTCTTTTATACAGATATAGTTGCAGCTGGGCATAACAAATGCCAAACTAATCTTAAAGGGAGATGCCTCCAGGTTGGCTTTCCTGTATAGCTCAGTTGTCGCAAGATTAGTTCAAACATGTGTATATGTAGCAAAGGCATTCATTTTTCTATTTTACCCGTCGTGAGAAACGGTTTTCCTACCTTCACTATAACCAAGAATTTATAGGGTTGGGGAGGAGAATTTGTGACTGAGATCCACACTGAAACGTCTTGGATACATTCGTATTAGTTCAGTCTCAGTTTACAGAGGGCGCCAAGTGTTTTACACATGGGAATTTCTACTCAGTTTTTAGCCTAAAATTAAAATAACTAAACGAAACTAGCTTGTATTTAATTATTATTTAGCCTAGCTTAGTTGTAATTTAGTTTACTTTACATTTGGGCTGAAAAATGAGCAAAAAATATCAGATGGAACACGTGGCGCCCTCTGAAAACTCTGACTGAACTAATAGGGACGAATCTAACTTGTTTCAATAGGGACTTTTTAGAGTTACAAATTCTCCTCCCAAACTCTATAAATTCTGGCTATAACCTATGTATGTGTTGGAAAAACTGTTTCGCACAGGACGCACGAAAATAGTAAGACGGCATTGCTTTTAAAAGAATTTGTTCTTTATAGAGAGAAGCAGCTTTATGAAATAAAATTTTACCGTAATCTAGTGTCTCCTTTTTTGGCTACTGGTAGCTCAAATTACGTAAGGAACAATAAATTGGTTGATCAGTAAAGCCGAGACCCACCATACAAATTAGATTACCTCCTCTGACACCAAATACTCCATCATGCACCCACAGCCAATCCAACCATCAAGGTAAGCCGAAAATTCACAAGCAAAAAAACAAACATGTCTGCACTAAGTTGGGACCAAAACGAAAAGTGAGAGGACAACAACAATGGTGAAGCCTGACATAGCACAAAATCTTTGGTTATTTGGACACAAGAGAATAATTTGAATCAAATTAAAGGTTAGCGTTTTTAAGGAAAGTAACAAATCTACAGCGAATATTAAAAGGAGATCAATATAATTTAAATATTAAGCGCCATGTGTCCATCCCGCTGGATGTTCATGTTTCAAATGGAACCTTGGGGCTGAGATACATGACTGGGTTGAACGTGTTTATGTTTTAAAATCGCTGCATATTTCAAATGTCACTGCACGTGTATATTGTCTATTTTAACAGCTGTAAAAGAAAAAGAAAAACAATTTTTTTCACAATCGGAGTAGACTAGTGACTGGCCCTAACTCACAAGCATAAACAACAAACCAACAATGTAGCTTTGCAGCTATATTGTTAACAAAGCACTTACTTTTGGCACTTGGATTTTTTCACCAGTCGTTCATGCCAGTCTCTTAACAGTGGATGCTCCTCTTGAAGACATTTTTGTGAATCGGACACAATCTCGTGTTGCATTTTATCTGCTTTCTCGCCTTGTTGCGTTAACTTATTCCTGTTGAGCCATCTTTTCTGAATAATAAAAGTTATAACATTTTTTGCGTAAAAACTTCTGAAACATCTTACTCTTTTAACTTCCAATGTTTAGCAGGCTACCACGGATGATTCCACTCATCTGCTACGGAAAGCCTCCTCCCTTATATTTCCTAACACCCACAGTCATAAATTTCACGTCAAACCTAGCCTAATCCTTATCTTGGCACCATCCTTATCTTGGGAGTGGGGTGACAGGGAGCAAGGAATACCAATATCACAGAAAAATTACATTTTCTGGCTGGCTGGTGCAGGGGTGAAATGCATCTAGATTTGGCCCTTGGCTGAAAGATGGGGGAGCATAAAAACAGCAAAAAAGGGGTGCAACCAGAAAGACAAGTATTGTTGGAATTTATTCTTGTTTTAATATTTTGGAGGGGGGATGGGATAGGTGGAGGAAGTCAGAGGAACTAGGAAAAAATTGGTACGGGAATACAGTTAAAGTCCAGTATAACAATACCTCTTACAACAATAAACCTGTTATAACAATACTGTTTTTGAGGCTCTTCAAGCAATAATGCATGAAAAAGTAGTTGTTTATAACGATAAACCAGATATAACATTCCGTTTCCAAACTTCCATGGACTATCGTTATAAAGAGGTTTCACTGTACTGGGAACAGTTTTGTGATGACGGCAGTAACCCATTTATTTTTCGTTTTGCAAGGCAAAGCCTCGGGAGCAATCACTTCCGACTCCCACGAAAAAAGAAAAACGAGGATTCTGATATCCTTTCCTCACTTATAGGAACTCGTAGTTGAGCTGAATTAAGTGATTTTGTCTTCAAAATGCTGCTACTCTATTCTATAATTTGAAATGCCATCTCAAAAACACTTTGAAGTTACTACACTGCAGGTTAGTTAAACTAAGCAACCCACAATGAACTGATGCAGTTTTTTTGGTGCTGCATTTTTGTTCATTACTGTTCCACAACTGATAGTTCAATAGTCAATACCAAGACATGATTTTTCTCTGTGTACAAGTCTGCAGCACATGAAAATTTGCTTTACCAACATCAACTAAAGAGGTGGTACCTAGTAAAAAATTACAATTCAGCTTGCAAATAGCCCTGTTGGTAAAGTTCATTTTTACAATTTATTTCAACTGCCTAAGGAAGACGATCACCTGTGAATTTACAACGCCAGGGCTGCTGATCGTCGAAAATTTGCGGCGAAGAAAATGAAGTAATATCTTGACTTATGAAAATAAGCGTGTTTACAGTGATTTTTCAACACAAGCTTCAATCATATAACCCTTTTTTTTTTTTACGGCACACTTGACGTTTTTGTTTGTAATTACATTTACTAGTTTGTATACTGTACTAGTAGATTTACCTGGTACTGGATTCGAAGCCCAAAATTGTAATAACACCTTTGATTTTTTTTTAATAAATTTTGACGAGTTTTTTTTTCAGAGAAGAAGAAATCTGGTAAAGGGAGGTGCCAGCCTGGGGATTCGATCCTGGAAACTACCGATCATCATTGGGCCGAAAGATTGTCCAGAATACATCCCATAGCTGCTGAAGGAGCATTGTAGCCTCTCACGCTACCCTGGCCGGCAGTCCTGGCTGGGACTTTGCCAAGATCCCCTTTCCAGGGGTTCGACCAGATCCGCAAACCTCCAGCAACCAGGCTGAGCTCTCTCACCGCTCAGCCACGATGACCACACTGCTTACTGCTTACTTAGGTAAATTTCAAAATATATTTAGTTTTTGCTAAATAATTCAAAATGGCCAAATGACCAAATGACTTGAGATTAGCTCCATTGGCTAGCTCTCGAAAAAAAGATTTGAATGGTGTATTCAAACATCACAATCGACTAAAATTTGACTAAGTTATGGGTTTGCACACGAATATGAGACGATGCAGCAGCTGCTGCTTTAAGGTATAAATTTGAAAAAAAAAAGTATCGTCGTATACCTATTCGGAGAAATACAATAATTTTTTTGTTCACTTTACTCAGTTTCACCTTTCACCCCCCACATAAATTCATTTTTTTTTTATGTCCTCCAGCGTAAATAACCTCCAGTTGTTTACAACAACAAACATTTTGATTTGACTAAGCTACTTGCATTACAGTAATTCAACATCTTACTGCTTGTATGTGTAGTATCGGTATCAGATCGCCTTTACCGATACTTTGCTTGCCAGTATCGTTATCGGATTTTAAAAAATTGGTATCGGAATTATTGGTTGTTGACGTTTACCATATGCTGGTTAAATGAATGCTCCGCTCTGATGACCGATGCACTGGTCAGTATTTGTCAAAGCCAATAACAGGGACTTCCTTACAACATACCGTACCTTGTGACTTTCCATAATCTTTTTAAGCTGCATAAAATCTTCAGCCTTCCGCTCGAAGTCCTTATTTTCGTTATTATCGGCCATGTTTGTCAATCAATCACATCTGAAATAAAAACATTAAATGAAATTGAGTTTCCTTGATGATTAGTACTAGCAAAATACTATCAAAATACTTCATGATCACTGTAAATTCTACAACGGAGTCTGAGGCAGAGCCCCGGAAGCTGAAACATTTTACGCTATTAGAGGACACATTTTTGGCTTCCGAAGAAATTGTTGCAACATATTAAGTACATTTTGGCTGTTTTTCCCAAACATTCTTCAGCACAAGAGGGCGTAAAAACCTAACTGTGATCAAATTCTGTTTTTTTTTTATACATTTTATTTACAAATTAAATGACGAGTTTAAAAATTGGTTTTGTTTTGTTTTTTAATACATTAACTTTAACTAATACTGAATAATTTAGATTTGTCAAGTATTGTTGCTTACTTTCCAAACAGCTAAAGATTTAGATAACATTCCTGTATCAAATGAGAATTATTTTTAAATCATGGTGGTGATGGGCTAAGAGGAAAAGGGTTACTAGGTATCAAACCGTCAACTCGCGTCTTCAATTTTGATTCTTTCCTCGATTTTCATGGAGTCGATGTTATAAGACTTTTAATTGACGAAAACTTGGCAGGAAAGCTAAAGCTGTACAAATTTAATTGATGTTTGGCTACAACCCTGGAAAGAACACACAGGTGGCCCTCAAAGGTACATGGCCAGTTGTGAGAACAGTGAATTTTTATTTTAAACCCCGTATTGGTTAGAGGCTGGGTTCGAATCGGCGTCCTCATGGTTGGGACGCCGGGACTCTTTCAACAAGCTTTGTTTTGAACCTATTTAGTTGACATTTCTGCATTAACAAAGAAAGCTCTTAAATCATGGAGGTACTGGGGTAGCAGCAGTAGGACTATAAGCAAACAAAAGCGGCCAACTCGACTTTCCGATTTATTAATCCAAATTTTATATCTTGATAATTGATTGTTGAAAACAGATTGTTACGCACAATTTCAGAATCAAAATACTGTACCAGTAATCTTGCAAATTTTCAACAGACCGAAGACGTCTGTCTTCATCAGGCCTAACCTACACAACTCAAACTTTTGTCAATTACATCGCCACCGTGGAATTCAGCGTTCGAAATCTGCGCACGTGCATGGCGTGGCCTCCTATATTTATCGTGCTGGTTCATCCACTGCTTCGTGAGTCGCCTGGAAAACTCATCTATCAGGAGGAAACGAATTCCCGGATTGGATGGGCCTTGAGTGTTCATCAAAACAGCGTTATTTTTAACATGTTGCTGGATCGCCAGGGATTCCAGTCCCCTCAAGTGCCTATCATGTGGGACATTTGATTTTAGAAGTGTAGTAGTTCTTCCCCAGCCAATATCATGCTTTGTCATCATGTGATGGGTAGCGATACTGTTGCTATACACTTCATTCCTCGTGTCATCCATATGCTGTCCTACCCTCGTTCGGACACCCTTTCTAGTCTCACCTATATAAACAGCATCGCACCCATCACATGGCACACAATATACACCTTCTCTCGTATTTTTAACCCTAGCTAACACTTCATTTTGGTCACTCCCATTCTCCACCTTCTTTCTCTTCTTAAGGAGAGCATCTTTCAGGTTGTTGTCATTCCTGAAAAAGGTTTTGAAGCCTCTTCTTTCTAAAATTCCCTTCAGTCTCTCGCTCGTTCCTTTTAGGTACGTAATTCCGACTTTTTTGGTCTTCGTCACATCATCCTGCACAGTAGGTCGTTTTTGTCCCTTCGTTAAAAGTGCTTTTTTCATCATCCTGGTTAGTAGTCCCGGAGGATATCCAAGTTTTATAAAGAGCCCCTTAGCATTGTACAAATGTGGCTGAGCAAGCTGGCTGGTGGAAGAGTGCCTTACAATCCGATGAAACTCATTCTGCGCTATGGCTTTTAATTGCTCTGCTGGATGTCCTGACGTATAAAGAATTCCTCGTTCAGTTGCCATCTCTTTTCTAAAAGGTTGATACGTGAGGCGTCCATCATCTTCTCGTCCGATTTTCACATCCAGAAATGGGATAGAGCCATGAACTTCAGTCTCAACACTAAACGCCAGATCCTCGTGCCAGTTATTTACCATCTCATGACTCTTCTTCAACTCCTTCTTCTTTAATACAGCCAACACGTCGTCGACAAAGCGCTTCCACAGCCTAGCCTCGGTGATTGAAACCCGGACAAACGCATCTAAATGCTGCATCACCAACTCAGGGATGATCGGTGAGCACGAATACCCCATCGGAGCTCCTCTTATCTGCCAGAAAGTTTCCCCATTAAACTCGACATAGATGTGTGCCAGCACTACTTTTAACAACGCTCTGTCCTTCTTGAAATCTCCCCTTGGAATATTATGTCTTTTCGCCGATTCTCCCAACATCTCCAAAATCATCCGATGTGACAAACTGGGAAACAAATTTATTACGTCAAAGGAGACTAATATCTCGTCCTCCTCAATCTTAAAACCATCCAGCTCAATTAGGAGATCTTCGGTCTTTTTCAGCCTGCTCGGAGAATCCACATACTTTTTCAACAGATCAGCTACCTTCCAATCAATCTTTTGGCATGGACCTCCCTTTGCCGATGTAATTAGCCGAAGGGGCCTGCCTTCCTTATGCGTATGTCTTCCTGCTGTTCCCCGGCGACAATCCCAGTTATTCCCCAACAGGGGAACAAAGCTTCCCCGACAGGAGGCTTTCGCCCCTCTACCATGTGGCGCCATCCCAGAAGCAAAGAAAAATATTTTATTACAGCTGTTTGGAATCGGAGCTGAGCAAAAAAAAAGCCGCTGATTGCCTGCCGTTACCAACAAAAATGGTGAAAAGTATTTTTTTTGTAGCCAACATTCATAAAGCCCAGCTGGGCTTATTAGTACCTAAAAATGTGTCTACCGTTTTAACATCAAGATATTTTTTTTCAGACTTCCATGGCATTTCTAGGAATTAAAGGCATTGAATTTTCCTTTGACAACTTTAGGTATTTTCAATTTTTCAAGCACCTGTGTTAAGTCTACAAGCAGTAGACCATGGGCAGGGTCATGTTTGAAGCAAACATGCTGCTGAGTGTTCACAAATAAAAGCTTATCTGTGAATGTTACGACTTTCCCTTTAGATACGAGGCTGAATACCTATCTCACATGTGTTGCGTAGAACTTATTGGTGTGGATCGAGCATTATTTACGACTGCAGACGAGAAGGAGCTCGAAATGAAACTGTCCCTAAGCACATAAAATGCAGCTGCTGTTGCCAATCCTTCGAAGCTGCCCATAAGGCTTTTCAACGTGCTTAGATGAGCAGTCTGTCACTCTAGCATCAAGTTACCACAGCTTTCCATACCCCGCAAAGGACAATAAACTTTAACTGGAGAAGGAAGTTTGGGGAAAAGAAGTAAAAGCAACTTTTCAAAATATGGCGCTATCAAGGATGTAAGCGTCAGCTTCCATGTTAAACGTTTCCCCCAGAATTTACAAAACCGAAAAATCGGTCGACTCAGCATTTCTACTTTGGTTCAAGTTCATGACTTAGCCTATACTCACAGTTCGATCACGCAAAACCAAAAGTCAAAGATCTTCAAAGGTTTGAAGAAACATTGACTATGAGCAGTGCCACCACCAGCCTGGAATGCTGACTCAAGGCTTACTGTGATGTGAAGAGGAGGGAGTTTTGAATTTTGGAAGTTCGTTGGGTTTGGAAGGATTGTGAGTGTGGGTGCCGGTGGCTCAACTGCCTGACGGAAACAACCAGTAAAAGTTGTCAAAAATTCGCAAGTTTCGATGGAAAAACCTTTTAAGATTTTTGACTTTTAGTTTTGCGTGATAGAACTGTGAGTATAAGTCATTTACATAGCTCACCGAAATTCGGTATTTGCAGTAGTGTCAATACTTCACTGCAATAAAAATTTTAATGACAATCGAACAGTTTGGTCTCCACAGAATGGCCATTTCTTGTTGTTGTTGGGCCTCTTGGCCCTCCCCAGGAGATCAAACCAAAGGACCGATTTTCAAGTTTTGTATCTTAACATGTGGTATGAACAAGGTTTAGAGCTTTTTTTAACGCTACCGGTAATTTATGTGACTACAATATTCTGGTTGGGTAGATTTTGCTCTCACTCTAAACATAGAACCAATTAACCGATTGGTGAAGACTTGTAGGAGTGACCCCAAAGCCGGGGCTTTGGTTTGGGAGGCAGTGTTGCAAAAGGACTATTGTCTCTTGGTGGCTGGTGCTTAGTTCGGACACCAAGTGACCTAAGAATTTTACGGTAACGTGGCGTTCAGGGCATGGCTTTCCTGAAAGATGATGAGGATTGCCTGTAAACCTAATCTATTTTGCAAAAAAAATGTTATCTCCCTCCTCAACTATGATCCTGCAGAGGAAGAAACCGCAATATCTGACCTAAAAAAATCCATGGAAACGTTAACTAGCCTAACTTAAAGGTAGTTTAGGTTAGGTCAGTTACCTCAGCTCTATATTCTGGACAGAGCAGACACACACACTTCAATTACTAATTACTTAGGTGCCCGGGCATGCCCTGGGACATAGCTTCACACGAACGAACGACCTTTATCGGCAATAGAGTGGCAGACGGATCTGCCTTCCAGATGACATACTTTACTTTATTTATAATTGCTCCACAGTGCCGTCTGGCTGTGTGGAAAAGACAAAAATAAATATATACAGGATAAAAACAATTCTGACATCTGGTACAAAAAGAAAAGAAAAATTTGAGGGGAAAAAACATTAGTATTAACAAGAAAAATAATTTACTATACCCTATGTCACTTTCGTAATCAACAAGCAATACAAAAATAAGGTGAAGACCACCAATATCAACTGTATATATAGCTTTGGGAAAAACGTTAATATATTTAAATTTACAGCCAACATGAAGTACCGAACAAATCGGTCCTGCGTGAGAAAAAGAATTCATGTTATGTACATCCTAGGTGGATGGTAAAAAGTGATTAATAGCCTACGCAACCTATAACAATTCAGCTGTAAGGGGAAAACCCACAACATAATAGTTTGTGCGTTTAATTTGGATTAGCAACACATGCAACTTCCAGCAGGAAGAGTTTTTATGTGGGTCTAATTGTGCATTAGTTTGTAGTTTTAAGGTTGTCTAACGACTTGATGTTTTTTTGCAAATTTCAACAAATTGTGGGGGATAAATACCAAAAAGAACATGTTGGGTGTAGTGCAATCAAACACCGTAGGGGGAAAATTGCCAATCGGTGTGTTCCATAACATGTTTATCCAGTCTGTTTTTGAACATATTTACATTGGGGACCTCAACCACAGACGCAGGCAAACCGTTCCATAAAAAGATCATGCGGTAAGTGAAAAAAACCCTGGCGGAATTTGTGTTAATGATAGGGCGTTGAATTTTGAAGGGGTGTCCCCGTGTTGCAGAGTAATTACAGAAGGTAAAAAGGGTTTTGACCGAGGTTCCTCTAAGTTACACTTAATGATTTTGAAGAGTGTAATGAGATTACCTCTAGATAGCCTCCACCAGAGAGAGTGAAGGCCAAGTAGCTGTAATCTACGTTTATAAGATATGTACTTAAATCCATTTACGTTTTTTGTTAATGTACGTTGAACTTTCTCGAGCGCGGTGTGATGTTTAATCAGTGACGGGTACCAGACTTCGGATGCATATTGGAGAATCCGTCTAACTAGTGACACATAAAGTCTAATGTAAATTTCCGGAGATCAGGATGTGATTGTATGGTTAATAAGAAAATCGACTAACGACGCTTTTTGAATTATTTTTGCAATATGTTTATCAAAGTTCAGTGAGTTGTCCATGGTAATACCTAAGTCAGGAGTTTCAGTATGGCACGGTAATGGGCCGTGTCCCCAGAAGTACTGATAGTTAGGATTAGTTTTGCCGAAATGCAAAATTGCTGTTTTGGTGGGGTGTACTGGCATATGCCATTTCTGAGCCCAGGAAAACAGATTATCGACATGCTGCTGGAAAGCAATGGTGTCATTGTAATTGGTAAGTTCATGCTTGGCCTTAGACTCGTCGGAGAATTTGGAAATGGATTTTGGAAGAAAACTGCCGAAATCATTAAAGAAGATTAAAAAGAGCAAAGGTCCTAACTTAATTTTGCAGCATTACGTTAGTCTACCTAATTCAACTTACATCCTAAGAACACAGTATGTAAAGATGATATTACACATTAAAAACACTTCTAAGTTTTTAAAAGGTGGAGGCTGACCAGCAAATCATCAGATGATCAGCGAGACCTCAAAGAAGAATCGAAACTAATATTCAGTAGGAAAAAGCTACACAATGCTATAAATAGTACCCTTCATATGCTATTAGTGCCAACCCTGTGTGCCAACCACGAGATGAAGTAAATACACGCCTTGCAGTAAAGTAGCAAATTACTCAAACTATTAGAGAAACAAACATCAGCAGTTTCAAAGAGGCCGCTTGCCCCTCGGTCTTAAAGAAACGACGGTGGCGCTATCTAGGGACGATTGGAAACCGAAAGTGTGTCAAAGCCTCCTGATGCGCATTGACTTCCACAACGGCTCATGAAAAGGCAAGCACTTAATTGTTCAATAAGTCCTGCCATCTTTTGTGAGATTTTTTCCTCATATCAGTTGCACGCAAATTCTCCTAGTAAATTCGATGCTTGATGTCAACAGATGGCAGTACTTGCCATATCTCTTGCGCTTGATTTTAGTCTCTTCTTTCCGGCGTTTTAGACACGGCCTTTTGCCTGTGTAAATTCAGTAAATTATGTTGTCCCTACTAGCAACATTTCGTGCGGTCGCTTTTGTTTCTCTTGCTTACCGTTACTATTTGTGCTGAAATATACGGCGGCGCTGCTATCCATTTTAATAAACCGTATTTGTGCCATGAAGGCCGTGCTGGTACGAACGTAAAATCTACTCTTTCCATTCAACCTCCCGTAAGGCCATGGAACCCGGTAAAGTGGGCTTCACCGCTACACTTTCAGCTTGGCAAACACTTAACGAGGGACAGATAAGTGTGATGATTAGGCTTAATACTGTGGGCAAAATTCTGAATAACCACGAAGCCGTTCTCATCGGAAAAGTGTAGCCTTCTGGAGGAACTCAATCGAAATTTCAAAGTAAAAATGGCCGGTTTGTAAGACGAACAGAAAAATCGATAGGTCCTTTAAAACCCCATCTCTCGTCTCAGTGTTGCCAACAAAATTCCCATCCGCCGGTTCTGAAGTGAAGACAAAATGTTGCCACACATTGCAAAACGGAGCAAGATTATCAAATTACGTCACGTTTCCGTTGCCTAGGCGTTGGTGGCGAAGATTGGTATTGGTTTGACAGCTGTGAAGTACCAGAACGAGGTGGTGAAAAGGTAAGAAATTAAATGCAGGAATAACGGAGCTATAGATGTATTTTTTCGCCGTAGTACAGTACGCAGGAATAGTCTCATGCCTTACTGTAATGATGATGTTTATATGTGTTATCTAACTAGTAATAGTATGTCTGGCGAGTTAACGCAGTGGATTATTCAGTAAAAACCATCCAAGGTTTGATCAAGCCTCAAACCTCTTGTAAGAAAGTGAAACTGAACACACTAGGCTGATAAAAGCTAGATGAACCGAAAATGCAAAAATTCTAAAATGTTGGGCAAAATAACATGTTCTGTTATGAAAATAAAGCCGAATTTAAAATCGCCTGAAACGACTGTAAATCAGTGTGCAAAAGGAAAAAAAGCATCTTTGTTGGATTTTTGAGGAGAATAGTAATGCAGAAAGGTTTCATGCTAGACCACCTCTTACCAAGAGTAACTAAATACAGATACAAACCTATTTACGTTGCCTTTTGGACTTATACGTCAGACTGCCTGAGCGGGGAATCGAACCCACAACCTTTGAAAACAAAGGCCAAGGTCCTAC
>JAHWFP010063291.1:15302-67137 GCA_023313725.1 Lithobius niger
CTAACAACATATCGTCGTTTTGTTTGAAGTTGTCTGCCTTTAGTTGATACGCGGATTCGTTTATTTTTTTAGTTCAACAACGAAAGTTCACTAGTCCAATCTTATAGCCCGCCAACAATGCCACATTCACGTGACCAGACATTGTTTGCAAGGTAGCAATGATTCGCGACGTGAATCGCAATTGTAGTTAAGTTTAAAGCGATTGTTTGTACGTGTTTTTACAGTAATTGATTTTCACTTTCTTCTTCTTCCTCCTCCTCCTTACATTTGCCGGCTTGAGTATTATATTAGTAGATTCATTAATATTCATAATTATATGACTTAACTCTTTGGGCCCTTTTATAATATCCATCTATCAATTAATATTAATATTTTCATTATAAGGCAAAGTCTTATAGCAAAAACGACAACCCCCCAAAGCAAAACGACGACAACAGCCACCCCTATAATGAAACGGCGAGCGTATCAATTCTTTGGCCTGAAGTTGAAACTAGTACGTTGTTGCCTCGACTAATAATTTGCTCTGAGCGGTCGTCTCAGCGGCAAGTCTTTAATGACATCGTGCGCGAAGGACAAGTCATTTTTTACACGTTATGGATCGCTCAAGCTAAAACGATAAACTGGAAGTGGAGAGGGGCCTGAACGGAGAATGCCCGTGTGTGGGGCAGTGCGTCTGTTAGCTCTGCTCTTTAGAAAATAAAGAAATGGGGGGGGGGGAGGTGCGTCTGTTACCATTAAGCATTAACGCATTAATTTGAACCTACAAGGTACGTTTTTGGGGGAGTATGGTGGGAAAGGGAGTAGAAGATGGGAGGAAAAGGGGAGTGATCCTTGATGCAAAATCGGCTGAAACATTCAACGTTTAGGCCACACCTACCGGAAACCGGGAAACAAGTACAGGCAAAACAAATCCCCGGGCAAAGCCGGGCGCAACTTTTGGTTATTATTATAAAGGTTTTTAAATTCTGGACACAGCTTTATAAAATCCGCTAAACTTGGGCAGAAGAATTAGCCTAGTAACGATTAGACTAAAAGCAGTCATTCATCAACCCATGATACTAGTACTGATTTCACACGTTATAATGTTTGGGTGCCAGCCCTGGCTGACCCATGACGGAGGATTTCACACGTAATAATGTTTTCTGGGCGAAAGCGTGCTGGCCAAGGCTGACGCGCGCCCGCCTGGCCCGCCTTTCCAGCCGAGGCCAGCCCTGGCCAGCGCGCCTTATTTTTAACGTGTGAAATTAGAAGCGAGCCCTCCCGCGCTCGTAGCCTTGCAGTGCAGCCCACCAGCCTACATCTCAACAGACAAAACGGTAAACACTAAAAAAGAAATTTTTATGTGGCACTCGTAAATTAAATAGTGGCTATTACACGGGATGAAAAACACGTGGGAGAAAAGAAGAGAACTGAATATTGCACCTTAGTAAAAAAGGTTCATGATGCATCGCAAGGATCAATTTTCTATCAGCGTTTACAATAATTATCGGCAGTGTTTTCCCTAAATGATATAATTTTTCCAGTTTTATTTATTTTGCAAATTTCGGGCCATTTGTTTGGGTGTATCCAAAAGAAAAACTACACTACAAGGAAAATTAAAGATTAGAATTTACCAATAGTTTTTTTATTTTGTTTTTTATTTTGAGCAAATTAAATACTAACCTACATCAAAGGGCCATGTTTCAGAGAGAGCGAAGTTATGATGTCATAATAACAAACTGTTGCAAAATGAAGACATGTCACACACACCTACACACGCAACATACACCACCACCTAAAGAGAAAATAATACGTCGAAATAAAAGTGACACGAACCATATCCATTTTTCTGTTCCAAGAACGTTAGACTGCCCCAACGAAGGACTGGAACCGTCAATCTTTGGATATGTTTATAGATCAACACTACAATCACCGAACCACACCACCAAGAATTAACTATTGAAGCGTAGGTATTGGTAACCAAAAGACAGCAGTTTTGACAATAGTTCCAAAGGGCAACAGAAATGGGTTTCACACCCGTATTGAAAAAAAAAAAAAAATAGCCTACATTTAATAACGCACGAAATAAAATCGAGAACCAGCTGGTAGATTAGTATTTACCAAATTAACGGAAAGGTGTTACCAATAACACTTTTTTTTTAAATGCGTTTATAGCCTATTAACCGTGGTACAAAGATCAAAGTTAAAAAAAAAATACGGAGAAAAGACGAGAAAGGAAAAGTCTAAAGAAAAATACGGGGGGAGGGGGGGGGGGAAGAGAATGGAATTAAAAACACAAATAAAATGGTTTGGTTGTTTTTTTTTTTTCGTGTTGCTATATAAAGAGTAAGTGGTTAGATTAATTGTCTTGGGCTCGAATTTCACCAGGCAGAGTGGGGAGTTCCTCAAGTGACTTTAATCTTTTTACCGTGACTTTTATCCCCCCCCCCCCTATATTCATGGAGAAGGTGGTGTAGTAATCTTCGTATTTGATTTTTTTTTTTCAATTCTTGGCTATTTTAAATATAACAAATTTTAGCGACGTCAGTTTGACATTAATGTCGAGCTTCACCTGAAAACACGCAATACGAGAAGTGAAGCCAACTCACTGCTCCTATCCTGCTGTCAACAATTTGTCGACAGACGGTGCTCCCAAGCGAGCGCGGGTCGGCTTGCAAGCATTTATCACGTGTGAAATCAAAGCGCGCCCGGAGCTCGGCATGAGGGCTGACCAGGGCTGGCCTCAGCCCGGGTTGGCCAGGGCTGACCCGCGACGAATTATTACGTGTGAAAACAGTATTGTAGTGTTCGGAAAGTAAGGCTAGTCACGCATCTTAATAATTTCAATCGGTCAGTCGTTGCATTAACTAAGATTTACAACTTGTAATTAACTTTACGACATCTCTGACATAGTTCTCAGCTAACTAATTTTGTATACAAGACTTTAATTGATACCGGAGAAAACTTTTAACTCGGTTTAAAATATCTAGGACAATAATAAAACCATTAAACAAAGCCACGCCAGAATACATTAGAAGAGGCCTTCCGCCTCCCAAGGTCCCACATTACTTCCCATGAAAGAGTACGAATTAACCAGGTCAGCCCCCACATATAAAACGGCAAGGAGTCAGCGCACGGACAGAAAGGGATTTGGAAGTCAACCTTCACTCTGGTCCTCCTTTATGTACCTATGCCTGCCTTGCCAAACTGATGTAGGAGAAGACTCTTTGGGCCCTGCACGAGTGTGAGGTTTCTCCCCATCTGGACAACTCAATGCCACTTAAGCAGGTGCAAATACGTATTATGGATATATTGCATAATCGTGTCCGCGGAGCCTATCCATTCAACCACATTCCAAATCAGCAAACACCAATGGGTGCAATAAAATTGCTTATGACTGGAGAAGCATTTGAGACTTTGAGTCCTTCTCCTTGTTGTATACACATGCCCATATCTGTTAGAATCTCGTATACCATTGGATAATAGCTTTTATTAATCTAATATTGTTGACGCACTAGAGTATAGAGTAGTGACATTTGCTGTCATATTGGCACCAATGTGGGTTTTAAAGGGCATAACTACAAGGTGCACTACATAAAAATGGAGGGAAAAACAACGGAAGAGCAGATTTCTTAGGCTTAAAATAAAGTTGTTTTCTCCAACAACAAAAATCGCGCGTTTTAGGTCTAAGAAATCACTCTTCACAGCATCGGCTTCAGTATGACGCCCTTCTGTTTCTCTCTGCAGTGCCCCTTGCAGCTAACCCATTAAGGCTCCAGCATAGAGTTGTATGTATACAATGATACTACGTCGTGTCACTGCTCTATAGAGTGTGTATATTATCTAGAGAGGGTGCATAACAATGGGCTACAGCCCCAGTAAATTAATTAAATACGTACTTAGCTTTGTAAGGCGCCAAATATCAAGGCCACCATATTATTATTAACGGAATTTCCTGAAGATCAATAAATTCTGGGTAGTGGAATTAAATGCGAGCCGCATGTATAAGGATTAAAGTCTTCACTCCAGCAAAACTAACATAATTAATGTCCGCGTTCCTATTCACTATTTGTTGACGAAACTTGGCCAGATAGTGGATAAGTGTGAAAGGTATATTTAAACAAAAAATGATGCAATTCTGTGCAAGAGTAAAAGTAGGAGGCTGCACGTAAATTTAAAAACTGTTCACTTGTTGTTGTTGTTGTTGTTCTTGATTTTGTGTGAATCGTTTCAGAAAAAAAAATAGTGCACCTATCTAAAATCTGAAACATGATCTAAGCCAGAAATTTCCGTGGCCTTCATCCTCAAAAAGACCAGTTTTTCAATACGTTGAGCCATTCCAGAGTTCGGGACCCTAAACGATCAGTTTTATTGTTTTGCATTGTTTTTACCATTGTAATTAGGGTTGAACAATGCCACTCAGCAAACGCCAGGTACATTCTTCGTGCACGTGTTATGTCTTTGCTGAACAGTTGATTGTTGATTGTTGATGGGTAAAATGAAAGAATCCGTGTTTCAACTAAACGCCTATAGTTTTAAACCAAACTAAGCTACGTTGTTAATTTCGAGGTAGATAGGCCTCGAAATTGGCCGCCAGAAAAGATAGAATGACGTATTTATTTCTTAGATACAGGCTTTCAGAGCTGAGCTGAATTCTTTCTAAGTGGGCAACAACAATCATTGCATGCGCGTGCGTTCACACTTTTGCAAATGAAAAATATTACTACGAACAATTATTCACCGCGCTAAATTAGGTAACAAATATCACATCAATTCAATTGTCGAGGACATCAACCATTGTAGCGCGACGCCGTAGCTACGAAAAAGGTACACGGATTACATATGGAGGATGTCATGTTAGTCTTAGATCACTTACCGTTCTGCCAATTCGGCGATTGTTTATGCGTTTGTCACGGTTTATGTCATCCTTGCAGTTTGCCTTCCGATACGCGTGCAACAAGATGAGTCACAGTTTCTGAGCAGTGTCGAAGTTACCAACCTGGCTGAGAGATGGCATTGCATGTACGGCCATTTGCAGACACATTTTTTTTCCAAATTTAACACATCAAATAATTTAACATTGAATAGTACACGGTTTAAATAATAATTGTTCAGTTTATGCTTTATCATTATAAACACACGCAAAAAAAAAGAACAACTTCTGCAAATACATGCATCTGAGCTTCAGCCATTACGCACCTGTAGCTGAGCATAGTCCTATGTTACTCTGTATCAAGAATTTACAGGGTTGGGGAGGAGAATTTGTGACCGAGACCCCCTTCTGAAACGTTTTATTTTCCTATTAGTTCCGTCCTAGTTTATATGTAGATATCGCTATGAGTTTTATGTGGGAATTTCTACTCAGTTTTCAGCCTAAAATTAAACTAAACCAAACGAAACTAGCTTGTATTTAATTATTATCATGTTATTATTTAGTTTCGCTTCGTTGTAATTTAGTCTTACTTTAGATTTGGGCTGAAAAACGAGCAAAAATTACCAGATGGAATGCGTGGTGCCCTCTGAAAACTCCGATGAAACTAATAGGAATGAATGTAACACGTTTCAATAGGGACTTTTTAGAGTTACAAATTGTCCTCACTGACTTCCTTCCAAACCAGCTCTTAGCGGATGGCTAAACCATACTTACCTGCTTGGTAACGGTTTCTGTCCGTGGCGTGCAGTCACGTTTCCTGTAAACGTTAGTTGCTCATCACCTGCCACGCCTTGTTGGTGTGCACTTGGAAATCCTAATAAGTAAGCAAACAAGGTCCAACATGTTCGAAGTATAGGGAGTACGGATCACGCATTAATGATGAAACCAGAATGATTCAGGTATTTCAGCATAACAAAATAATTAACATAATAGATCATGCTACAACATAGATAGACGTTAGCTCATTCGACCAATCAAAGCAGTTTTACTCCACACCAGTTTCTTCTGCCGAAGAAATCCCTACTGGTTGAACCAGAACAGATCAATTCCTGTTGGACAGTAACAGTTACTGGTACGTGCTTACCTTCTGCCCATACTTTGAAACACCCCATGGTTGGAACCTCTTCGGTGTTAATTGTAGTGAACCGTAGAGGAGCTTAAAAATTAAATACATAAAAAAAAACCTAATCCCACAATAGGTCTTGCAGTAATGATGCCTTCTAAATATGTCTTGTTTTTCTTCTACTTTCAGGCCCGTCTAGGTGTAGATTATTTATACGAATTTGGAAACAGAGAACTAACTCCTGATACACGGTTTAAGGTGTGTTATGCGTGTGTTAGCATTAGGCCTACTATTCACTGGAAGCGAGTTGAATGCTGCAATAAAGGCTGCTATAGTTGCACCGCCACGTACACTGTGTTACTGTCAGGGTACTACAGCACTATTAACTTACTATAGCCTATTTGTTTAAGCGAGTTTTTATTTTACAAAATCTTTTTAAGTTGACCGAAAAGTAGTTACTACGTTTTCTATCCCATGAGCCTTTTCAAATTCCTGCCTTTCCCTTTGCACATCTTCCCACTGTCTTTCCAAAAAAGTGACTGCCATTAAAAGTAATGACCACCAACTTGAAATACTCAACTGTGATTCCCACCTGGACTTATCTGATTTTCAGCCACTAGGATCAGAAACTTGCTGACAGCTTTTCTTGGTGGAATGATAATACTACTTTTAAAGATGGGGAATTTTGTGGGAGCGTGATGGTTCTTGCTACCTTTTTTTTTTGGAGTGGAGGCACTGGAGGGGGTGAGTAAACCAATTTCACAGAAAAAAAAGCTTGTAGCTGGAAAAGGCCCACAGCACCTAGTTTGTTGTCAAGATTGTTTCTTTATTTATGTTTATTGTGTGGTATTCATTGTACACTCAGTGACTCAAATGAATTCCACTCAATGAACATTTCTACTGAGGTCTTTAAACGTCAAGTCAAACAGTTTGAATGAGAGTCCCGTCATGCGATTGGTCTTGAAGCACATAAGCGAATCTTTCTTTCTCTCCATATAATTCTCGATGTCTGCATCTCTTTTTGGCTCAGCATGTATACTACTTATGTTCAGAGTCGGACTGTCCCGGAAAGGGCGCCTGTGCCAATGGGGAAAATGGCGGGGGGGGGGGGGGGTTTTACCAGAAACTTACTTCTGATTAAGTAAGGGCACCTCCAACTTCGGCTATAAGGTGTAGGGAAGCGTTGTAAGCTCCTCGAGGATCAGGTGCTGGGCAAGTTCCAGAAGCCTTCATTTTTTTTTCATTCTTCTACTGGCTTATTTGGCTTCGGAATGCATTCTTTCAAATACATTTTACATTTCAAGGAGCGCCTCGTTTTTTAGGTTGGTTTTCATAGTTTCAATGAACTTTTTTTCTTGAGTCGGGTGGAGTGGAGATTTTACGAAAATAAATTGAAAACGCAAGTAAAGGGAAAAAGAGAGTGAAGAGAATTTTTGCCTGAAAAGAAAAGTTCCCAGCAGGAAAACTATTCTAAAATAGGGCATTTATTTTTCTTCAAGGGAAAAAAAAGTACCAAGGGGCACCAAAAGAGGCACCAAAACGGCCACATTGCACAATGGCAATATGGCCAGTCCGAGCCTGCTTATGTTAAACTATATTTCCTATGCTTCACTCTCTGGTTTGCCTCTATGGTTCTTGGGTCACCACTGAGAAGCATTAGACAGCATCCATCCTCGGCTGGAGATTTAAGCCAGGGAATTCCTCAGAAGCTTAGTAGTTAGTGCAGTGACATGTAATAGACAGGGCTCAGTTTGAGTCCCATTATGGCAAATGCCTTTTTTGTCCAGTTTATTATTAATCAACAATAAATGCGGTTTTGCTGTAAAGTTCCTAAAAATCGTTTATTAATACAATAATATATATAAAATTTTATTTTGATAAAAAAAAAAGCCAAAAATAGCAAGAAGTTTTACTTACCGGTAGTCTCCTTGCTTTAGCTGTTATTTAATATTTTTTCAGATTAATTTATTAGCAGACAAGCTAATCAATCGTCCAGTGGAAATCACAGCCGGCGGTTTCTTTGCTATTAATAAAAGACTTCTGACAACGGTAAGCTTGATAAAAATGAAAATTAAAATTTATGGGACATTGCTTATGTAGATAATGTTTTATCTCCTTGGTGGAGAATAACAAGACGTGTGGTAAATGGGTTAAACTGAATAATATTGCAACATAAAATCTTGCTGGTTAAAGTATGAGCCATAATTTTTTTGTAAAAAGGAGATTAGGGACACTGTTGTACAGAATTTAAATATCTTTATTTTTGCAATGACGCTTTTTTCTCGTACAAGTAAATGTAGAGGTTCACAAGAAGAAATTAAAAAAAAAACCTTTTTGTCCATCACCATGTTTTCATCTTCCCATGCACAACTTCCAGTGATATTTTTGCCCATTGGTAAAAGGGAACCTGTGGAAGGTAATTCCGGCACAAATGAGATAAAACAAGCTATCTCAAAATTATTTCCGTCTCAACAAAATATGACTATTTTACTAGGGAGCTCACAATGGTTTTAGACTTTTCAATACTTTTTAATCCTCCATAGGAAAAAAATATTATAGAAATTAGTGTATCTACATAATAATGCTGGAGGCCGGCTGAGCTCATAAGAAAAGAGCCGATAAGAAAAACAGTAAAAGGCCGTACAATCACTTCCCCCCCCCCTCCTCACGCCCGCATTGCAAGTGGACTCTCCCATTCTATCGGCCCCGTGAAAGAGCAGCCAGGCGGGAGTGGTCGATGAAGACCGGGGAAGTACGTCGGCAAACAGGTTCATTCTGAAAAACGTCAGGAAGAGTGCCGGGAAAATGTGTCGGGAAAAGTGTGACTCCCATAAACACGCAGCAGGAACACTGGAGTGCAAGCCTGTCAGCCTGTTAGGCAGGGAAGCCTTCAAACGTAAGCAGCCCTGGTTAATGAATCAATCAACTCGTTAAGAACAATTATTGTGGCCAGCGACTATTATAACGTGTAACTTTTTTTCCGATTTCAGTTAAGAGGGGAGGGAGGGGTTAGTTAGTCCCAGGCCCCAAATTTTGATGTGAGGGCCCCGTTTCCAACTCTACTGGCATTACAGTAGGTATTGCATTCTAAAACTAGGTCATACAAATTTTGTTATTAAAGAAAATAAAAAAACAACTAAGAAATCTGTATTTCAATTCAAAATTGGTCTTGTTAAGTTTTTTCTTGGAATGCGGTCACAACTAAAAGTATGAATTTGGGATGGGGGGAGGGGGGCAGCACGCATGGTAACCCTAAAATATCCTCTGGACCAACCAATAAGTATTGAGCAAGCGAGGTAAGAAAAAAAATGGCGGAAGGTGCTTCTTACGTTTTAGAACACACTCTCGCAATTTTGATAAACTGGTAAAATATGTTAAAATTTAGGTGAATTTTAGGCTAAAGAAAGAAAAATTCAAAATTTGATTTTCAGAGAATTTAAAGAGAAGAATGCGATGTGCCTGCCTTTACATTTAACACTTGCTTGGCCTTCATACATTAAACATTAAATAAAAGATTTCAGAGAAAATCTTTAGCAAGCTGCACTTTTAGGCTGCTAAACATTAATTAAAGGGATATAACTCCAACGCCATTTTTCTCGATTCTTCACATCAAGTACGGCCCCAAAGGTCTATTTACTTACCGTTAGTCTTTCCCTTGCTAAAAATCGATTTTAAAACGTGGCGTCTAGGAGATTTTCTGTTGAATATTGGGGAACTTTTTTTACGTTCTTCCAGAACGTATATGATGCTTTGCGCGCCTACAATGACCTTGAAGTTTTATCTGTGTGTGCGCAGTACTAATTTTAATCGTTTGCTAGTAATTACTATGAGATCAAAAATCTAAAAGACTAATGCAGTAAAAATTAAAATTAATTATTCCAATAGATCGCCGAAGCAAATTTATAAGACTTCGCTAGCAATGGTTAATTGGTCTCCTCATATGGCTGATGTCAATGCTTTTCGTGTGCTTAGATGACTGAAGCACCCATTCTGAACAATCATTCCGGTTTGTGACGACACAATTAATGCGTTCACGCTGGATTGTCTATTAGGCGCAATGCCAACTGAGATAATGGGTTCGTTTTTCGCTGCGAGGAACGAAGCTACTGACTCAGTTGACCTTGACTATGGTAAATGCGTGGTTGCAATCAACGCGTAGCTGTTATTAGGTAGGAGGAAGGTTATAAGGCTGGCCGTATGTTGCTTTAAGTGATGCTCAAAAAAATTGATGCGAGTGGGCGGTGTTTTTTTTTTTCTACGTTTTATTCGTGATTTTCTCGGTGATTTTTCAGATATGAGTGATGGCTTTTTTTTTTACCAAACAAAACTAAATCAGTAGCTTACATTTTGTGGTGGAGTAACAACATCTATGTTTTAATTCCAGGATCAGCCTGCAAAAGTTACACATTTGATAAAAGTTATTCTTTAGATCCATTTTTTTAGTCGTGACAGGCCTCTGAACGACCTTTAAGATTCGTTTCAAAGCGATCACGTGAATGGAGCAAAGAGCTGTTGTGGTCATCGGCTCCAGGTGATGTTTGGTGAAAGTGCTGACGCGTGATCGGTACATTTCTTTTTTAAATAATGTCATAAAAAACGTTTTATGCGCTAAGAAAAAACCCATGCATGCGCTCCCGAGAACCACTTAATTAACTTTTAGTGGCCTTATTCTCATGTTTCTTATCAAACTTTAATTTTAACCCAAGTCCGACTAATCTAAGATCTTAAGTAGTGCTAGTTCGAGGATGACCAGCAATTAACACACGAAAATTCCAGTACGGTAATACGAATAGGATGCTTACTTCATTTCCGACAAACCAACAACAATCACTCTGCACTTTTCTTACATTGTAGTAGACTGAACTGATCGTCACTTTCCTTTTCTTTTCAGATATGCAGCGTTGCTATTACGTACCTTGTCATTTTGGCTCAGTTTCATATCACCAATTCCAACCACAATCCAGCAGAATTCAACATTTACTTTGTCGGAGTGCATGGCACTTCTAAACGACACCAGAAATCCATGATATCGACCAGTGAGGTTACCCATAAAATATGAACTAGCATTGTTTAAATAAAACCGGCAATAAGGTGCCATTCTTCGCTATCAATATCAAGAACTGACACTTTTCATTGTTTAAATCTGCCGAATCTAACATATGAAAGGTTCAAAGGGTTTAACGAGCGTTAACCACTCCTGGTCATCTGCCCGAAGCCCTAAGGACCTATGTCTGCAATAGCCAGATTCCCAAGCGGTCACCCACCCAAGTATCAGCCCTCTTTAAACAATGACAAGTGGCCTTCGCTAGCAATGGTTAATTGGTCTCCTCATATGGCTGATGTCAATGCTTTTCGTGTGCTTAGATGACTGAAGCACCCATTCTGAACAATTATCAAGCACGTGCTTAAAAATGTGTGCTGCTCTTCATCGTGATAATCGCGCATCAAATGATTGCATTGTTTTGTGTTTGTGTGTTTGTGTTGTTGTTTGGAGTGGTGTACCAATGGCCACCAAAGAATGCGATATTGTACAAACAACCTAAATGGTAAAGAAACCTGATAAATTTTCGTCATTTAAAGTACTAATATCTAAAATTTGGTTACAGCAGGTGCGGATCCAGAGGGGGCGGTGTGAGTGATCGCCCCTCCTAAAACCGAATCAGACACACGAGCTGCTAATACTTTTTTATTGTTTAAAATCATACTTGCTGACAGCGTAAATTTTTAGTATTACTATTTCCTATACAGACAAGTATACTTACAAAAGCAACACATTTAGTTTTTTTTACCTTGGTTTCGTCCTTTATTTTTGGATTTCGTCCACTTTCATTTTGCTTTCGTCCATTGTCATAGTACGCGTAATACAAAAATGGACGAAAGCAAAAAAAAAAGCAACGTAAAAACCAACGTACCCTACTGTTTCAGAAATATTTCTGAATTTTTAAGATAGCAGAAAAGCTGGACGCAAAAATCCACGACCTAAAGAATCTAATAAGTAATAAGTAATCGGATAAAAAATCAATGAATAAAAAGAATTTATTATGCCTGCAATTTTTAGTTTAAACATGAATTGGTCGGGTACAAAATTTTTCTTTACTGGTAAAAAAAATGAAAGAGTGTTACATAAGCCTTGCTGTCATCTCCTCTTCCCCACTTCAATATTCCCTATAATTTGGTAGCTGGGAACACTATTGGAAAATTATGTTTTCGTAGCTGATGTGAAAGCACCTCTCCAAAAATTATGTTTTCGTAGCTGATGTGAAAGCACCTCTCCAAAAATTATGTTTTCGTAGCTGATGTGAAAACACCCCTCCTAAAATTTCATCCTGGATCCGCTAGGGTTACAGCTACACTAAATGTTAATAATTTTTTGTTAAAAATTCTTTAATTTCAACCGGGTTTGTAAGCCAATGGCCCAACAAGCAACTGTTGTCAACAATACTTCCGGTGACTTGACGGAAGGGTTGTAAGCCACTGACACCCGCACCATTTCGTTAGGAAGGGTGGGGGAGGGAGGAGGTTTACTATTTACATATTTCTCTTAAGAAAAGGGGTAAAATCCTCGGAGAGCAACTCCCTACGGAATCCACACTCCGAGTCCATACACACTGTACGTGAGCGAAGAGCATTCCAAACTGGGACGACACGAACCGCAAAGAAGTTCTTTCTGCATTCTAGGCGCGATCCCTGGACAGCAAGTTTCCACGGGTGGTCCCGAGTATTGTGGGGAGACACGACCAGGTCAAAAAAGAGGAGATCGACTGAGAGAAGGTTTCGCAGAATCTTGTAAGTTAATATTAAATCAAATCTCAATCTCCGTAGTTCCAACAACTCAAGCCCTGCCTCGGATAGCCTTTCAATGTGACCAAGATCCCAGAGTCCAGGAAGTTTTTTGGTAAATTTACGCTGGACAGATTCTATTAAGTCAATGTCTTTAGCAAGATAAGGGGACCACACCGGTGTGGCATATTCAAGGATGGGGCGGACGAAGACTTTGAATGCCCATACTTTAGTGTTAAGGTTTCCTGACATAAAACATCTATTATTAATCCCCAAACAGCAGAACGCCAAGGAACTGGTCTTCTGACAGTGAAGGGATGACTTAAGGTTCTTAGAGAGCCAGATGTCCAGGTCTTTGACCTCTTCCACGAAAGGCAGAATACTTCCATCAAGTAGATACCCATATTCAGGACTTACATGACCAATGTGAAATGTGTGACATTTCGAAGAAGAAAGTGGCAGCTGCCATATTTGAGACCATTGATGAACTCGTTCAATTTCCTCCCCTTGTGTACTTGAAGGACCTGGTGCCAAACTTTCTGCTGTGGATTTAAGATCATCTGCAAATTTTACACCCAATTGGGAGGTGGACACCAGAGACAGGTCATTTAGATAAATCAAGAATAGTAGAGGGCCAAGCACCGAACCCTGAGGCACACCACTTGGTACGCTGACCCGGTGTGAGTGTTTTTTCGACGATTACTTGTTGGGAACGATTTTGAAGAAAGGCAGATAGCCACTTTAGAAGATGTCCACCAATTCCGCAACTGCTATGTTTAGCCACTAATTTGCGGTGAACAATGGATTCAAAGGCTTTTTTACTCGAGGCACCAGCATCCAACGCAGAAGTCCACCGGTCATGGACCAACAGAAGCTAATGCGTTGCTGATCTCCCTGGAAGAAAGCCATATTGATCTTTGCCAATAATAGAAAATTCATCCAGAAAAGCTAATAGCTGTTCGTGAATGACTGACTCCATAACCTTGCATGCCACACAGGTAAGTGCAATATGCCTATAATTTTGTGGGTCAGATGATGAACCTTTCTTAAAAACTGGTACAACAGCAGCACATCTCCATATTTCCGGTAATTCGCACTGTTCATATAACAAGGAAAATAATTTAGATAATGGGCAGCAAATTTCAGCGGAGATATGTTTAAGTAGAAAGGCGGAAATGCCATCAGGTTTATAGGATGTGCTAGGTTTAATGTTAGTCAAGGCCGAAAGCACATTTTGCTGATCAAAATTTATCCAGCAGCAGTCCCTGTCGCATGTACTAAACTGTGGTCCTGGTAGGTTCTGATTTCCGTCATCAGAAATCGAACTTGATGCAAAAAAAGTGCTTAAGGCATCCGCCTTAGATTTATTATCAATCAAAAACCCGTGTTGAGTTTTAAATGGGGTCCAAGGAACATGCGGTTTTGGTCATTTTATGATAAAATTTAAAAAGAGTAGAGGAGTTTCCATCTCTAATTACTCGTCGTTCAGTTTCAGAATGCCTCAACCATGTTGGAGCAAGCCTTCCTTGCCGTCTTATACGCCAGGAGAGACACTTGGTCCGGTTTTGCCCGATGATATCTCCAGAGTTTAAGCTTTTGACATCTCAATTTTATAATATTTAGTGGAGTATGATTTTTTGTCCTGCTAACCGCAGTGATGGGGACTCGACAATGGCTAAGATGTTTCTCGAGTATATTAGAAAAACAATTCCATGCCTCCTGTATGGATATATGGGATGAAAATTTAAGATCATCCTAGTTCACATCTCTAAGTGATGTCTTAAGCAGAGAGTAATCTAATTGTCCAGCTTTGATAGATTTCTTTCTCTGGTCCTTATAAGAAAAGGTACAGTCAGAGGCATTTCCAATGTTACATTCGCTGCCCAATGCTTCCCTGATTGGCCAAGCTTCCCTGCTCGACAGGTTGTTCGATGTCAACGAAGTAGGAGGGGAGAGCTGCAGTGCGGAGTGTTGGCATATTATTTACGTTTGCTATTCCCCAGGCCCAGAGCAAAGTTTTAAACTAAAGTCTCTTTGCCCAGACCCATAAATTCATTTTTGGGGTGCCCTGAAGAGACCTTTATAATCTACAGAATTTTTTTTTATACTAATGATAATACGGCGGCTTTGCATTTTTTAAACCATCACTTAGTGAGAGCGATACCCCCTGCCCGGGGTTGCCCGGGTTGGTCCCCCCCCCCCCCCCGCCTTACAACTAGTGGTGTAGAGTTAAACGAAATAATTTCGAGGTATGGTTAGCAAATGAAGGGTCAGAGGGGGAACAGTGAGCTTCCAAACAACAATCCGTAAGGTATTTTCAGATTTTTAACTCCTTCATAAAGTGTTGAGCATGAAGGTGATGAATTTTATATCCTATCCTGCCTGCCCACGTTTGCCTTATACGAATTTAAGTTGGAAAGTAAGCTTACAGAGGTTTCTTCCAGGTGCTCTTTGATTCCATTTTACTGATAGTTAGTTTTCCTGAGTAACAGTTTTGCAACATGCAATCAAACCTATTCCCGTAGGTCCGATTTTTGCGTGCCCCTTTTGCTCCCCTCCCCCATTAGTCCCAGTCGTGCAGTGGTAAAGCAAATTAGTGTTGGGATTGGGCTATGGTTAGCAAACGAAAAGTTAGAGGGTGGCACAGCTACCAAACAATAATGCCTAAAATATTTTTAGATTTTTTTTACTTCTACATAGTGTGTTGAACATGAAGCTGACGGATGTTATCTCCCATTCCGCTAGTCAAAAAGTAATAAGCTTACAGGGTGCTTGGTTTAGTTTTACTGACCGTTGCTTTCTCTGAGTAACAGTTTTGCTACATGAAGTCAAATCTATTTCCATTGAGAACAATTGGAGAACTGTGAGTAGTTCGTATAATACGTAGTAGCAGGAGCCTATAGAAAACAACTATAGTTTTCTATAGGCTCCTGGTAGTAGATACTGCGGCGATTCTGAAAACATAAATAAGAAAAAAACCGCATGAGCCTGCTCCTGTCCACGGTGGCATGAGTCAAGGGTGGGCATCCGTGCTCACCCAGTTTACCGTTACTCAAAACTTACAAGTAAAAAATACAAATCCAAGTCGTTTGTATTAATACAGTTGTTTATATTGAAAAAAATGGAAATTTGACAGGATCGAATATTAAACTTTAATACCCGGCTGATTAAAAGAAAGTTGGTAGCTAGGCATAGTGTTGGACGGGGGGGGGGGGTTGTCTACGGCAATCGTGTTGCTTCTGGGTTACTCAGTATAACTACTAATACAATGGCCCACCCAGGTCGAAATGGTGCCAGACCTTGCCCCTCTCCCCCTGCCAGCTAGTTTATTCGTGCGTCACTACAGCTTTTCGAGAATTGGTGCCAGAGTGCTGCTATTGTCCGTGCCTGCTGGATGAAACCACTGCTTACTACAGCTCGGGTGGCTGGCTGTGCACATGTATCAAGTAATTGTGTATTTGCCCCCCCCCCCCTCCCCCCCGGTGCCTCGCCACCGTTGAGAGAAGCAGGCTCATGCGGTTTTTCTTATTTATTTATGTTTTCAGAATCGCCACAGCATCTACCATTACACGAACTACTCACAGTTTTCCATTGGTTCTCATTGGAAATAGATTGGATTTCATGTAGCAAAACTGTTACTCAAGGAAAGCAACGGTCAGTAAAACTGAACTAAGCACCCTGTACTCTTATTACTTTTTGACTAGCAGAAATGGAGATAACATCCGTCAGCTTCATGTTCAACGCACTGTGTAGAAGTTAAAAATCTAAAAATATTTTTGGGATTATTGTTGGTAGCTGTGCCATCCTCTTCTAACGTTTCATTTGCTAACCATAGCCCAAGCCCGACACTCATTTGGTTTACTACTGCACGACTGGGAGTAACGGGGGGGCGGGGGGCAAAGGGGCCACACATAAATCGGACCTACAGAAATAGGTTTGACTGGGTGTAGCAAAACTGGTACTCAGGAAAACCAACAATCATTAAAATGGAACCAAAGACCACCTGTAAGAAACCCCTGTCAGCATACTTTCCAACTTAAATTCGTACAAGGCAAACGTGGGCAGGTGGGGTAAGAAATTATAATCCATCACCTTCATGCTCGACACTTTGTGAAAGAGTTAAAAATCTAAAAATATCTTAAGGATTGTTGTTTGATCACTCACTGTTTGCCCTCTGACCCTTCGTTTGCTAACAAAGGGGAACAATTAACTCGGGCCCCACCTGGCAGGGGGTCTCGCTCCTACTCAGTGATGGTTAAAAAAAGGAAAGCCCCCATAATTATTATCACTATAGTATAAAAAAAAATTCTTCCCATTATAAAGGTCTTTTCAGGGCACCCCAATAATGAGTTTATGGGCCTGGGCAAAGAAACCTCAGTTTAAAACTTTGCGCTGGGCCCGGGGAACAACAAACGTAAATAATATGCCAACACTCTGCACTGCAGCTCTCCCCTCCTACTTCGTTGACATCGAACAACCTGTCGAGCAGGGAAGCTTGGCCAAGCAAGGAAGCATCGGGCAGCGAATGTAACATTGGAAATGCCTCCGACTGTACCTTGAGAAAGGTTAATTTTAAAAGTAATCATGCAGTGATCACTGTTACCAAAATGTGGTCCTACCTGGAGATCGTATATTAATCGGTCATCATTAAATACAAGGTCCAGGGATATTGCCAAGATGTGGAGAAACCTTCTTCAGAATCGGAGTGGTAACCTCCAGCCGAAGGAAACTTTTGTAAATGAAAATGAAAGCAGCCACTTCATTCCTTCCCTTTCTCAAGTCAAGTGTGTCATTGCCTCTCTTCATTGCAACAAAGCTGTTGGACCTAACAAGATTGCGGCCGAAAACATTAAATATGGATTTCTGCCCTGATCAGATGATGTTTTTTCCCATTCCCATACCTTAAACATCACGAAGAAGGTCATCATCATCCCGACCCTTAAGTCTAAAGTTCTCTCCGCTGATAGACCTGGCAACTATAGAAGCATTTGTGTTACTTCGCCATGGACAAAACTGTTGATGGATTGATCCTTAACGATATGCAGAAATCCAGTAACACTGGGTGCTCTCAATTCGCTTATAAGCATAAACACTCTTCAAAGATGGCAGCAAAAGTCCTGGAAAGTCTCATTGGTAGAGGAACCGGAAGAAATGGGAAGGTCTTCGCCTGCTCTGTTGACATTAGTAAAGCCTTTGACTGTACTCCAAGGGAACGGATCTGGGATTGTCTGCATAAGCGTGGGATCAACAACAATATTATCCGTATCCTTGATAAACAATATGCTGAAGAGGTACGCTGTGTTAGATGGGATTGTGCTACATCTCCTGCTTTACAGTTCGGTGTTGGCATGAGACAGGGAAGCCCACTTTCTGCCCTCCTCTTTACACTTATTCTTGATAGTGCAATAGCGATTGCTAACAGACGGCAGACTGGTTGGCTTGTCAACATCATTAAAGTCAACTCCATTGCTTATGCCGATGACATCACCTGCCTGAGTCTAAGCAGGAATGGGTTGCAGAGTATTGTCGACAACGTTGTCTCGGCACCTTGTCTTGTGTATGGCTTTGAATGCAAGCACTTAAAGAGCCAATGTATCTTTTTCTGCAAGGAGGATGTGCATCGTTGTAACGTACGTAAAATTACCATCTGAAATCAAGAGGTGAATTGGACCAGCACCATCTCTTACCTCGGAATTATTTTCACTTCCAATCTCAAATGGGATGATGAACTCGAAAGTATCAAAAACAGTATTTGCAAGCAGAGTAATACAATTCTTATTCTGTTCTGTGGTACGATGAGCTGGGAAGACCTTTGGTGTGTTACTCAGACTTGTGCCCTTCACCTCTACGGTATAGAATTTTGTCGTAACACCCGTAAAAAGCTTTGGAATGAGACGGAACGTGCTTACCATAGAAGTATCGAATGGGCAAACGGCCGGAGCAGATATGAGAATAATCATGAAACCTGCTGTGAGCATAACTGCCTCACTTTTGAACTTCAAGCAACAAAGAGAGAAACCCAACTATGGAAAGTTCTATGCGACAGTGATAATGCTCTGGTTGCGGCCCTCTTTGGTGGTTGTCGCGGCTGGAACACTCCTCTTGGCACCAATATCAGGAATAGCCTTCTTGAATTTGACAAAGAGTCCGATGCTAAAAACCTGAACTCCCTTCACGTCGAACATCAAAAACGAATCCAAGCAACTGTTGTGCTGAAAGACTATTTTGAAGTGCAAATTGACCAAACTTTGCCCAGCATGATCCTTGCATGACCTAGAACTTTAAGTCCGATTGATCTTTTGGCACTTGGCCACTGTCTTGTGTAACCTTTACAATTACCTTTCCAACTTTCCTTGTACCTACCTTGTTGTACGACAATAAATAAATACTTACTTTAAATTTATTTATTTTTCTCCGTTTGATTTGCTTCTTCGTTTTCCATCTTTTTTACAATTTCTTCCATGCTCTCCAGCACACATCACAGTACCTAATGAATGTTTATTTTCTTGTTGTTCATTGTGTTTGTGTTTTGTTGTTTTACGTTTTGCACCTGTTTTTTACTTCAGCTGAAATATGAGAGAGCTTCTTTTTATTTAGTGTTTAAATATTGTTATATGTTATCTCAAATTTGTTTTTGTTACACATAACCACTTCAGACCCAAAGGACGCTTTCTTTTTTCTTTTAAGGCCCATGTGATGTTGAGTCATTCGTAGGATTCGAACCGACATTCGCTTGGTTTGGAGACGAAGACACTGCCCACTGGGCTGTGCTTACTCGCTTTACTCATGGTTCCCGGGGACCCCTCACAAAGCTCACATTGCACCTGGAACCTTACTTTTTACCCCGTCTTAACGTGTTTTGCGCCAGTTTGTCTACTACTGCTGAGCTTACCAAGGGTGGTATGAGAATTTGTTAAAAGCTTGTAGGATATCATAAAACAATCTCAGCTAGTGTTCACATTCAGTAGGGCGCGGCACATGCAACAGCCGAAGGGGATTGTCCACTGGAGGCATAGGACATTGCTAGACACTCCCGGAGTCATGTGGAGTGACAAAATATTGAAGTGGTTAGTCAAAAAGAAAGGAGACGACCCTGGTGAACATCTTGCAGCAAAAGTGAGTGTCAGCTGACCGACATGGCTTATGGAGAAACGGATGCAGGTAATGATGACATGGAGAAGCAAAGATGGGGATACACAGGAAGAGTAGATCCGTTGGAGACTTATCGACAGAAGAAGATGTAGTCAAGTGGCGAATTGGACACAAGACTATTTGAGCAGAGAAAATAAGACTGTCGGTGTGAGTTATCATAGAGGTTCCGGGAATCTTTGCCCTCAAACCAGACAGGACAAATAAAATCACATTTGATGTAAATCTTCGTAGGGGGCAAAGAGGCTTTAAATTTAACTGGTGGAGAATAGTGTTTGTATTTCTTCTGGAAAATGCACACGTGGAAGACATACTTGTGTAGTTCACATTTGATGGTGTTCATGGATTACAGCCCATTGTACAGTAATGGAGGCAAACTCAAAATGACAAACACGTGGATGTTACGAGGGAGCCTAAGCTTACAGGCTTACGACTTTGAAATCGAACCTAAGACAAGAAGGGAGAACACCATTGTTGACACCTGAAGTAGGATCATTTGCAGAGTGCAGCTAGTGTGTATGCTTGTATATGCAATGTTGTATTGGTTGTAAATGTATTTGAGTATGGTTCTGTTGGGAAAAGGTGCGAACCTTTACTGTGGTTCGTTCTCAAGCTTCAAATGACAAGTGCACATGCAGCACGTGTTTACTGTTGTCAGTCCTTCCATGTCTGCAAGCGGTAGACTACGGACAATACGGTAAAAATGTTGCGGGTGTCAGCCTAGCTAGGGACCATTAGGCCAGCACTTTCACTTTTGTTACGACAAGAGACCTGGAAATGTGAGCTATTGACTGACCAACCATTTGCAGCGTCCATGATGGAGTAGAAGACTCTACGTCGGGTGTAGCCAACAACAACACTGATCGCCTGGACTACCTGTCAGGTAAACACGTTACTAACAGGTATTTCTGGATAGTTAAAAGCTGCTCTTCCCCCTCCCTCCCCCCTTCACTGCAGGTTCCACTCAGTGAAATGATATTTGACATGAAAGAGCTAACTACCATCCTCTCTCCTAAGAAATAATTTAACTAAGCATTTTTGGGGATTCTGAAGATCACAATTACTCGGCCGAGCGAGATATGCTATAATACGTGAATTATTCACAGGGCAGGATTTCTGCCCTGAGCACCATTTATGATTTTTGTCCAGTGATCCACGGGCAGGGTTTATGCTGTACCACTTATACGATTTCTGCCCAGCGCTCAACCTCGTATTTTGCACACCTCCTAATATTCGAGGTAGAAATTCCATCTTTGAACTCATTAATTTCACGTACTGAAGCTCCCTTTCTCATTAAATGTAGAAGAGAAATGAAAATAAAAGCAGCATGAAATTTGTCATGAAATTTGAACCAAATCTTAACAAAACTTCTAACGCTATTTTTTCCCAAACAACTGCAAAAACATAGATAAATCCAAATTCAGTAGAGAATTCGACCCCGTTCGCTTGGCCAATTACCTTTTTTGCGTAAAATAACAGGTTTACGTTTCATGATGTTAACAACAATTCTTTTTTTCCCCTTACTTTTTATTTCGTAGCTAGCTGGTGCTGCATGCGTGAGTGAAATACTTTACTGGGCATCATGGAATGAAAACGTTAGCCAACCATCCACCCCCATATCCCCATCCCCTTTTGCACCCCCTTCCCTCCTCCCTGCATCCCCCATTGTGTGGTCTTAATGCCCCTATCCCTACTCCCCATCACTTAGAATCCCTGGTGTTTTCTTTTGTTAGGAAAGTAAATAGCGTCTTCAAAGGATGACGCCAGTCTTATTCTTAGTGTGGCCCGTTTCTCCGTTTTGATACCAAGCGCGATATTAACCTAACAACGATCGTGCATGCAGTGATTGTTACTCAACCAACTTTGAAACTATTCAACTCGGCTGTAATAGTCAGCATTATTGAAGCGATATTTCGTCCATTACTGATTGTAACAGGGCACATCTATATCACATTATCGGCCGCTCGCCCGTTTTCTTTGCTACCTTGCCAAGAGAAAATCCACTCGTCCTCTTTCATTGCTACTGTCTGCAAACGCTGTGTTCCAACACAACACATCTCTTGTGTACCAGCACAGCTAACACACATGTTGTGTACTAGCAAAACACATTCTTCTGTACAAAGCATGTGTACTGCCTGCCACTACACGAGCTGTGTAATGTTGGTTAACAACTCGGTGTGTTGGCTGTGCTGATACACATAGATGTGTTCTGTCAGAACACTGCGTGTTTCAGAGAGTACCACCTTTAGTTAATTTGAAGCGTTTTTATTGGCTGTTTCCTCATTGTTTAGTTAATTTGAACGATTTCATTGGCTGTCATGAACTCTGATATGGTCTAATCCCAAAAGATGCATTTGCACAAGCGACATATGTAAATAGATATTTACATCTGTCGTTAAAACCTTTTGACGACAAAAAAAATAGAAAACTGCTGAAAGCAATTCGTCAATATTATATTTCATACGAAACTTATTAAGAGTTGTCAAGAATAAATTAAGAAACGAATCGTAGACAAAAAGACATCTAGACGAGACTGAAACTGCTTATATACAATGTCTTCACAGTTCATGGATTACTGGCTACCATAAAACAATCTTTTAAACCAACTGCCTTGGGATCTACAATGCACAGTAGCCTACGGATGTAGGTTATTGTATAAAATAAGTTTTCTTTTTCTTTTTTTACTATACAATTCTCTGTCAGATTGGGTATCCCAGTAAACCCATATATAGTTACAATTTTTTGGAAGTGTTGAGGGTAGCCTGATGATGTAGGTGTAATACCTGAATATCTTCCACAATAAATGCCGGACTTGACAATCTTTGCACATTTTTAAGAATTAACAATGTTGGATTTTCTATTTGAAGTAGATATATTTTTAATCCTCACCATTTATCCAAGAAGATATTTATCACACAAGTATTAACAAACAGCAAACACTGCCAAAAGCAATAACCAAAATAAACAGTGCGGAGTTAAAACTGAGAATCCACTACATGTTGGTTCTGGCACATAAATATAATCACTTGGGAAAGAACAGGATATGTCTTTATGCAAGTTCTTGCTAAACTGGCTAAAGTTGGACACATTGCACTGTTGGGCTTCCAGAGCAGTTATTAAACTTGTAACCATAGTCCTAAAAAATAGAAAAAAAGATTCATGATGAGAAACGAAACGGTACTGAAGGAATGACAAAAGGCACAAGAGAAAACGACCCCTAACAAAAATTCTTAACGACCTACCATGTCTAACAACTTAAAAGCCCTATTGTAAGACACGATAGTGCCTCAAGCTTTTATGACGTCTGCAAAGAATGAATTTCGAACGTTTACATCTCAATAACTATTTCATCAATAGGTATGAAATTTTTTGCATTGATGTGTTTAGTGATCAATGACAAAACTATCATTCTATCCAAAGGAGGTGAATGAAAAACTGGCAAAAATGTCTTGAACAGATGTGTCATTTGCAGACTTCTTTGACTACTTCTGGAGTACGCAGCCGACAGTTTACAAACCAACTCTAGTCGATAGGAAATTATCATAATAGTGTCCGTTTTTATATGGTCCGTCTGGTCTGCCTCAGATGCTCAGCGGGGAAGGGGGGGGGGGGTGAGAATTCCAAGGTGCCAAATTCATTGTTTTTGTTGAAAGCATTCTAGTAACCAAACAAAGCACTGTCTTAACATCAACGACCATGCTTCTTTAGCATGTTTTGTCAACGAAATCTAGCAACAAATCACTGGCAAGCGCAGCTTTCCAATTATGTTTGCTGAAGGGAGTATTATCATACAGAATTACAAAGTAAACAAAATTTTTAAAAATAACATAACATGTTTAAAAAAATAATTACTTGTAAGCTTTTTAAAACCCAACACAACATGCCAGCATCAATCGTGACCCATCAGAAGCGATTTTAGTATGGGTCGCATGTGTTAGGTTTGCAACTACTGTGTAACACTGACAATTCATTCTGATACACAGAACAGATCTTTTACTTTGATTAACCATTATTATTAGCTCCTAATATACACATCTCCTATGTATACAAACGCATGTAGGAGAGACCAATAAAACAAGTTCATTGTTATTTTTATGAAACAAAATAAGTTTGTTGTTGTCTTTTTCCACAAGTTGACTAACAGCATCACGCAGCTAGCATTTCGAGTTTTCGTTTTATCTTTAACATTCAACTATGTAATAGCTATTGTATATAAGTGACCAAACATTTGGTTTCATTTGGTTTCGATTAAACTTTAAAATAGTTTGTTTGTCACTGGAATTAAAACCAATGAACATTTCAATGTGACTGTATCTGGGTGACAAAATAAACCCAGTGGAAAAATTTTGAAGCTTCTGTAGAGTATCCAGACTCATTTACCTGAATTTATTATTGTCAAGAGTGAAAGACCACCACTCCTAGGCAGAAAATGACTAAGAACATTTTGTTACAATTAAATTCCTATTAAAAACTTGGAATTAGGTAATCTTACCTTAGAAGACATATTAAAGAAGCACAGGAGGATCTTTGAACCACGCATGGGTTGTCTTAAAAACTACGAAACAGCTTTACATATGAAGGAGGATGCAAAGCTATGCCTCATGAAAGCAAGGCTAGTACCATTTGCACTACATGAGAAGACGACGTGGAGCTAGATAAGGCTGACCAAAGAAGGTATTTTAATACTCATTAAAAAAAAGTAAATGGGCAACTCCCATATTACCAGTAGTGGAGCCTAAGGGCAAAGTGAGGATTCGAGCTGATCATAAAATCACAGTAAATCAACAATTGAAGGTAGATCAATTTTCAACACCAGCTGAGAAAGAACAGCTGAAAAAGAACACCAGTTGAGAACAACTTAAGCAATTAGCCAGAACAAAGACATTTTCGAAAATTGATTTACATTTTGCCTATTTACAAAATATACAACTGTTAAAAACATCCACAAGAATATGGAGTCATTAACACTCGTAAAAGCTTGTATTTGGTGACAAGGCTATTTTGTGGAATTACTTCAGCATCTGCTATTTAAACAAAAACTATGCATGATATTGAATAAAACTGAGAGAATAGAACTGTTTCTGGGTGATATAGTGCTAACTGCCCGTAATGATGCATCATTTGAAGAAACTGACAATGTGCTTAAGGTGATGGAATAGGAAAGAGTTAAGCTATGAAAAGACAAGTGTAACTTCATACTGCCAGAAGTGGAGGGACATAAGAGTGTCAAAAAACAGAGTCAAGCCATTACAGCATAAAACTAATGTAGTGAAGAAGGTACCAGCACCAAATGATACGACACAACTGATATCATATTTGGGTGCTGTAAATTATTATGGAAAATTTGTTCTTCACTTGGCAGATGTTGTCCATCTTGCTGTTAAAAGGTAACATCAAGATTCAAGTGGGTATGGACGGCTCAGCTCAACCAAGCTTTTGAGGTAGTTAAAGCTAGGCTAACAAACTCCAATTTTAGCCCATTTTGATATAAGGAAGCAACATGAAGTGATGTGTAATGCATCAAGCTGTGGGCTCGGATCCGTATTATTCCAAGTAAAAGAAGATTGGTTGCCATAGGCCAGTGGTATTTGCTTTGCAGACACTAAATCCAGCAAAGAAAAATTAATCGCAACTGGACAAAGAAGCATTAAGTATCATGTTTACATTGAAAAAATTCCATCAATACCTGTTTGCCCGAGCATTTGGCAATTGTTAACACTCGATGACAGGATCACAGACTCAGGCAAACTGTTCCAGATGGAAACGACTCGCACAAAGAAGGTTTGTCATGCCTACTCATGGGAATGATAAGAGTGTTTCAGTTTTTTTGGGTGGCCCCTTGCAGCCATAACCGCAGACATCCTAAATCTCGACTTGAGGTACTCTCATCCAAAACCCATACAGAGAATCTTGAAGAGAGTAATAGCCCCATCTCTCGAGTACCTCCAACACAGAGATGGAATCTTAAGTTTACATAACCGTTTTCATACGACCGACAATCTTCTTGGTGAAACGGCAATGAATCCTTTCAATCGCTCGAAGATGCTTAATAGGATATGGCTTCCAAAGATCGACTGCTTATTCTAGAATGGGATGCACCAAAGCCAGGTAAAGTTTAAGAAAGACCCCCTTCTGCCTAGACGAAATTGTCTTAGCAATGATTGCTGACACCACATTAGCTTTTCCAATAGTTCTTGCCACATGTTTAGTGAACTGCAGCTTGTCATTCTGTAGGGATTTAATATGGCTTAGTTAGTCTTTGTAACAGAAACAATACAGCTAATTAATTATAAGCATATTTTCATAAATATCATACATTTATTAATTGCATGAACCGAATATTTATTCGTATAGACCATATTAGCTCCAGTTGAGTGAATACAATTGGGAGCCCTTTTCAAAGGAGACCAAGTACGGCGAACCATTGTAACCTGAGCCAGTGTAATTAAACCTATTGTTAGAGTTGAAGGATGGCATTACAAGTTGACAATATTTACGACATATTAGTAGAACCTTAATTACTTTATAGAAGAAGATTTAATTATAAGATGGTCACTCATGATCAATCAGTTCCTAAGAACAACAATAAATCACTCTCACACGGAACAGTTAATTAAATCGGCAGGTAACCTCAAAGCGCCGAATACGGGGAACAATTAATGAACCAGAATACAACAATAGAATAATTGACAAGCGTTAAGATCCCAATTTGTGATAAGGACCCAAGCTGTCAAAACCACGCAATTCTAAGTATTGCTATAATTAATCAAGACAACAATAGAGCGATCTTAGGTGATAACGCTCACGTATATAAGGTAGACTTTGGAATGCGAGGCAATCAGTGTTCACTCGTTGTTTAACTCGTTCATGCCAGCCGCATTCTTGAGGTCTCGATCGAAAGCACGCAAGGCAGGAAGCCGTGCCGCATCTTAGACGGAGCCAACGCCATCAGGCTAGAGCTACGAGCGATAGCTACAGTCAAGATTCAATTAAGAGCTTAGTATTCAATTGAATAGCATTTGCTATGATTGTTGCGGTTGATTATTGATAATAACTACGCTCCTAAATTATTCATGATCAACTAATTATTTGCAGGATATAACCGAGACTTAGTCAAGCTTTACTTAATTAGTAATGCCATTCGTCCAGCTTATTACCGAGTAATTGTAATCGATACTACAAATCATATAATCTGTTACTGATTTAATTGGCCATATGTGGCCGGAGTGTTGATATATGGCCCAAGTTGTTGTTGAATGACGCTTATTATTTACGCCTTCCTTTTACAGTGTTGATTTTAAATACTTGAATACAATTGATTGCCCTTGCTATCCTGATAATAATGATTCGTTCACTAGAATAAATCAGTACAATTCTCAAGAACCTCGAGGTCCATCACTTGTAAAAAGGTAGATAAAGGTTAGACCCCCACAAGTATGGTGTGCCCAAATTGTAAAAACCCAGGTACATGACTCCTGATTTTTCTGGGTGCATGTCCATTTTCCACGTGGTATACACCAATTGTACATCTTGTCAAGGTCCGTCTGAATTCGCTGTCTGCTACAGAGGTTATTCGTGACTGCTTGCATCTTAGTGTCATCAGCAAACTTTTCTGCAAGGCTCCGTACAGTAAGAACAATAATGGACCTAATACTGAACCCTGGATAAGTCCACTGCTTACACATACTTCAGCTGACCGGTTCCCTTCAATGACCACTGTTTGGGTCCGATCCCTTAGCCAGCCTTCAATCCAATGGAGAATATGACCAGTAATAACCAAACATTTGTAGCTTGTGGATAAAGAGAGCATGCGGAACTCGGTCGAATGCTGTAACATAGTTAATGAAGGTAGCATCAGCTAGGAATCCTTCTTCCAGAGCTTCAATTACACCCAAGTAAAAAGCAAGTACATTGGATGTAGTTGAGTAACCAGTCCTAAGGCCGTGTTGGTTGTGATCAAGCAAATCCTGGTTATTGACAAAATATAAAGATGGGTATTGTTCGTAACCGGGTATGAGATTCAGTATCTTTGCAGTGAAGACAATCTGATAACTGATTTTTTTTTGTCGAGACTTCCTTTACAAATAAAACATCCCGTGAAGAAGATAACAAATGAAGTGCAGTGTTATTACAATTATCTGTTTACCAAATTGCCAATCACTAGTGACCATGTGAAAATACACACTACAAGAAATCATCATACTATCAAAAGTGTTAAACTACGCATGAAATGGGTAGTGTGAATCAGTGGCCATACTTCCAATGACAAACTGAGCTAACAATAGAATGACATTGTTTATTGTGGGGTGGAGAATTCCACGGCCTTAAGGAAGCAAGTTATGACTTAGTTACGTGAAGGCTTCGTCATGAATGAAGTCATTAGCACGTTTTCATTTACGGTGGCTAAACCCCGACAGTCGACGACGAAATTGTTGGCAAAACGCGTCTATGTTGGCATATTCTCAAGAAGCAAGGCATTACCTTCCAAAAGCAGTATTACATCCGGGAATGACCTAGTTGTCCAGGTCAGCCAGTTCATTCTGATATTATTGGGCCATATGAAGGAAAGACTTTCTTTTGCTCATTGATATATACAGTAAATGGACAGAAATCTTTATAATGAAGAACATAATTTCAGGGACGACCGTATACATCCAAAGAATTCAGGGTTTTGGGGATTTGATCCCCATCCCAAACAACCCCCAAAAAACTTTCAACTTTAAGGTTCAGTTAACGTGTAATCATATGCTTAATGGTAACAGACACACTGCCCCCTCCCAATTTATTTAATTACTATAGTATTAGAATGCCAAGAGAAGGATTAACACACTGCCCCACGCATGAGCATTTCCCGTCCACTGCCCCTCCCCTCCTCACATTCCCAATCTATCACTTCCGAACTGTGTTAAACTGTTCTTCGTGCATTATGTCATTTAAGACTTGCCGTTGAGATAAGCGCGCAGAGCAAATTGTTAGTCGAGGCAACAATGTGCCAATTTCAACTTTTTACGACAACTACGTCAAGTTTTCGCTGGCCGAAGAATTAACATGCTCGCCCATTTTCAATATAAAGGTGGGAGGGGGGGTTCTTTTTTTGCTGTAAAACTTTGCTTTATAATGTAAGAAGATCTAGATAGAACGGTACAAGTGAAATTCCAACAGACACACGCAGAAAAAAAAAACTTAACTTGCTCTGCACGGTGGGCCGAGACATGGAAGTCACGGTACAGTCGAAATATTGACTTTCCTGCTGTGCAGTATTATGCATAAGTTTCTGCAGGGTTTATACTGATTTAACACTACTAAATTTGTCTCAGGTCAGCACGCAATATCCGCTTGTTTCCGGGCCAGCCTGGCCACTACATCAAAGCGTGCTGGCACAGTGGGCCAGCGGATAAACCTCACGTATTATCCTGCTGCAAGAGCGAAAAAACACCCTTTCTTCCTCGTCTGCTCCCCTCCGCAATCCTTTTGTTGTGCTATGAAGACTGCACTACACACAACTCCCTAGACGGAGCAAACGCGGGCGCTAAGAATCTTTAAATGTGAAATCCGAAACGAGCTGACCTGGGCTGGCTCTCAATTCAGCCTTGATAAGCGCAAGCCCAGCACGAGACGAATTTAGTGGTGTGAAATCAGTATTAGCAGGAACTAATATGTTTTATTTCATCCTGGCGTTAGTAACTGACATCGTTCAGCATAGGCTACTGCATCGTGTGAACGAAGCGGTACGATTAATCGGTCCACTCGTGCTTGCTGCCTGCGCAGAAGCGTCAAATTTTCACCGACTGTGACTGTACTACATAAGAAGCAGGCAAATTTGTACCAGTATAAGTTGTCACCTGTGACTTACTTGCAGATTAATCTCAAGTTCATCTCGTGGTAATCTCGAACAAAAAAATCTTCAAATGATTTCTGAACAGCATCAATAATACATTGTCCAGAATAAAGTTGCTCACTTCGCTTGCCTATGACAATTGTACTGTTGGGAAGTGATGTAATGTTAAAAATGGATAACAAGTCGGGTGATGAACTCGGAATACCTAAAATAGAACGAAAAACCCACAAAAACATGACTCGCTGTCTGTTGTTAAATGTAGTATAACTTCATGTTATAATGGTTAAGTTTTAGCCTTTTTCACAACAAAAAGGAAATGTCTTTAACTAAGTGTTTAAATTTAGACAAATTTGTAAGTTGTGGACTTTTGGTGTGATTCTTAAGATGCCCAATTTTGAATCGCACAATAGTAGGAGAATTCAAACCAAATAGGCATCAGTATACTTGCATAAAATATCGTAGTCCCAAAAGTAATATTGCTAATAATAAGTATAAACTTCACCATTGCTTAATCGTAAGACATAACCAATCGTTTATTGAATCCCAGCTCGTAGCTTTTGCTGTGCTACATGAGCTACTAAGCTGAATCCAGTATAACACAATACTTTTTTTTTGCCAGCAGAGAGGATTGTTTGAGCACTTATAAACCAGCAGAACCTGAAAACGCTCAACAAACAGGGCTGCAAGCATATTGAAACCAGCACAACCTACTTACGTCCAGCAGAAAGAGCCATTTGAGTATTTATAAAACAGCAGACCAGTAGAGTGCACAGACCTATGAGAGGACAGGGGCAACGTTTAGCATAAGAGCACAGTAATTTTTAGTGGACATTTTACTTGGGGACTTTTTTTGCTCTCTCGTTATCCTTTTCTGCCCCTTTCTTAGCTTTATATTTCCTTTTCAGGCCTCTTTTGGCCCTATTTATGCCTTTTTTAGGCCTTTAGGCATTTTCTCAGGCACCGCCATCCCAGCAAATATCGGCATTTTCTAAAAAGGGCATTTTTCGAAAAGGGCAGGGGCAATGTCCCTCTCCCCTGCTCCCCTCCTGTGCACGCCACTGAGCAGAACCTGTTTATGTCTGATAGAAAGCGCTGTCTGAGCATTCATAAACCCGCAGAACCCGTTACCAAGCCAAAACCTATTTACAATTTTCTATGTAAAAATTGTACGATTTTTATCTGAAGATCTACGATTATAAACAGGACAGAAAGCCAAACGGGCTCGAAAAATGATAAGTAAATACCGAGGCAAACCTATTCACGTTGCCTTTTGGACTTAAATGTTAGACTACCTGAGTGAGAACTGAACTCTCATCCTTTGAGACCAAAGGCCAAGTTCTCCCGCTCAGTCATACTGACATGGCCACAAGGAAACGTCCACAGGCAGCATTTAACATGTCACGTGTTAATTGCAGCCTATAAACGTTTCTGTTTGGCTGTGTCAGTATGACTCAGCGGGAGGACTTAGGCCTTTGGTCTCAATTCCCGCTCAGGCAATCTGACATTCAAGTCCAAAAGGCAACATAAATAGGTTTGCATCTGTATTTATGGAGCTCTATGAGAACAATAAATGTCAATTTTTACTGTATTAGCCTTTGATAATTCCTATCTCGAGGTAATTACCGGTAAACGATTATAATTTAGAATAGGTCTCCCTACAGCCAGGGCCCCCACATCAAAGTTAGGGGCCTGGGACTAACTACAACAGTGGGCCCTCCTCCCCAGACTGAAATCGTAATACGATTACACTATGTTATAATATTCGTCGGCAACAATTGTGCTTAACGGGTCAGTTCATTCATTAATCCGGGCTGCTTGCATTTGAAGACTTATCTGCCTAACAAGCTGACAGGCTTGCACTACCAGTGCTCCTGCTCCGTGCTCGTTGCCGTTAGATTGAGTTGTTGTTTGGTGGGAGTTTAAAAAAAGTTCACAATACGCACAAATCGAGTCCATTACTCATAGTCATCAAAACTCACAATTGTGAAAAATATTTTTAGGCCGTGCGGGCCCCTTGAGTGACCGGGCCCGGGTACAGTGGGTCCACCTTATCCCCCCCCCCCCCTTTGTGGGGGCCCTGCCTACAGCAGTCTCGTATCCGATATAAGTAATGTGTCGATTGTTAACGTTAACAATTGACACTTTTAAATCTAGATTTTTCCCGTAATTTTCTTCCAAAATTTGGAATTGATCGATAATATACATTTAGGTAAGGTTTCCACGTACCAAACTTCATGAAAAATCGGTTCAACCATTCTGGAGTTGTTTCATGCATAATGGCAGTAGGGAGAACATAGAGAAAGAGGATAATATGAACTTTTTCAGATTGCGAAATAGACCTAGAAAGGCCACACTTTCTTAGAAGAAGAAACCTTTAGTAGAAATGGTAACTAACAGTGCTGGTGCGAGAATTTCCCGGGCCTGGTAAAAACTGGGTATCTGGGCCCCTGTTTTTGGCTTGGTGATTTGGAAGAGTGCCAAAGCGCCCCCAGCAGAGTATGAAGAAGAGTCCCAGAACTCAACATGTTTTTCGTGATTCTGGATGTAGTATTTGATATACAGAGCTCTACAATTGACTTCATAATCTCATAATTAGATTATGTGAGTGCTGCTAACGTCCATGGTGTGCCAAGTGTTTCTTGAGTGCCTGGCAATTGCATTACAGCGCATTATTTTTAATAGTGCCACTCATATTTCGAAAGTTTTGCTAGATGTGAACTCTTCACACAGATAATACAAAATAAATCGTTTCCACACACATGAAAGGAAAGGACTAGTGTTTCACACAAAACGAGGATTTTTTCGGTTTCGTATCTAAGACAAAATCGAGACAGGCAATATTAGTCACAAAACGAGCCCGCGACAATAAGTTCGTGAATGAGTTGAGTTCACGCCGAGTCTCAACTTTTCTCCCCTCCAAACACAAATATTTATAAAAGCTAAACTAGCTGATCCTTCTGTAGCCACAACTCCATCAGCATTGTTTCATACTGGTCTTACTAATTGAAGAATGATAAACGAACACAATTAGTCAATAAACCACGATGGTCAAAAAATCTAAACTTGGTGGTACCCTCCCCAGTCCTACCACAATAAACCACAATTTCACATCACAAGACTCTGTTGAGGAATACACAGAAGTTGTAAGCCAAGTGCTTATTGCTATCAACAGTTAAACATATCACAAACGATCAAGGGCGGATCCAAGGGAGGGGCCGAGGGGGCTGCGGCCCCCTCCAAGGCAAATAAACTAAGAAAAACTGCCGAAATTGTTGCAAAAACGCAGTTAGATTACGAAAAAATGCCCGAAAACATGGAAAAATCACCCTGCGGCCCCCTCCAAGACTTCGTTCTGGATCCGCCCTTGCAAACGATGGGGAGACCCCAAGCTCCAAACGGAAAATCACAGACTGCCAGCAATTATACGTTTACTGTAAGAACTGCCGAGACTAGTCTCTTATCATCGAGACGATAATGAAATCAAGCATAGTCTCGTGTGTTCGCCCTCAAAACACCGAGATGATAGTCTTGCCTCGTCTCGTATCTCGTGAAACACTAGAAAGGATACCTTAGGATATGGAACTGTACTGGTTTTTATTTGTTTGTTAAGATGCTCTTTTCTCGCGGGGCCGGTTTCAAAAGGTAAAGTGAAAGCTCTCTACACATTTATTTTGTAGTTTAACCCTTTATATGTCCATCACGGGGTTTGCCGTTCTGTTAATGACAGCTTACAAAATCCATATTTACTACAGCCTAGGCTACCGGTACCAACGAGTATAATGTCTTACCAAATAAAGTTTCATCCTGTAACAAATGCCAAATCCCAGTTTCGTAAGTGGTCACCACTATTTGGTAATACCAACTTAAAGTCGTATTGCATCGTGCAAGAATTTGAATGTATTGATTATTACATGTCGACAAGTGGTGCAGGGCGCTGTGACATGAAGAGCAACAATTGTTAACAACTTTTCATTCACAAATGTAAACAAATTCTAAACACTCATCGATTCAACAATATACACCATAAGAGAGCCATCTTTGTAGGCTACAAGAATTACAAATCGGAAAAAACAACAGTGGTACAAGTCGGTGTAAAAAAAATTAGGACATCGTGCTGGACCGAATTTCAGGACACATTCAGGACATTTATTTGAATTTTATTCACCAAAAGCTGTGCAATTCCTCCATTATTTACTTTGAAAGTAGAGTTACGCACAGCACATCCAGCACTGTAGGGGTCATTTTTTATTCCCTCGTACCAAATGTCGTATTTTGAAAACACCACCATATGTTACTGTAGTATCTCTCAAGCCAGTCCTTATTGAACTTAGTATCTCTCGGCATTATTTAAGTTAAAAAATAACTTTAAAGTATAACACCAATTCAATTTGTTATTTTCGTCATGCACCTTATCGACTTGCCATTCAAAACGTGTAAGCCTAACGTTAGCGATGGCCGCTTGCTGGGCGGCCATGGCAGGCAGTGGTGGCGGACTAATTAAACACGTTGCTTAGCAACTGCCAAGATCCATGCAGAATTATTCTCCCCAATTTCGTGAAAGATGTGTTGCTATAGCGCTTTATCGTGTGTTACTATATTTGTTATGCTGGTACAAAAATGAAGGCTTAGATTTCTTTTGTTTTTAAATGTGATTAATTTTAGAATTTGATAAATTTCAGGAATTTCAGGGCATTATGTGAAAATAAGGACATTTCAGGACAAGTTTTCAAAAATCAGGAATTTCAAGACAATTTCTACCACTGAAATAATAGTAAAGAAATGTCATGCATCATCTTGAGCCTGGGAATTGAACCCAAATTCAAACATCTTTATGATTATTTATATTATAAACTAATGGTTTTTTAAAAACCTTACTTTTGAGCAGCTTTGGGTGTCATCACATTGAAAAGTCCAGGATGACTTGAACATTGAATACGCAAAGCTAACCCATGATATACGAGATGGCAGAGTGACTCCTCGGTATCGTAATCTTGATGGGAACACATTACTACCAAGGCTGAAAGCGTTAAAGGGTTAAAGGTTTACAACATAAAAGGATATTTCTCCAGTCAGGGTACTTGAGTAGAAAGATATATTTCTGCAACCATTCTTGTCACTCAACTATCAATTAAAAGCCATTCGTATCGTCCTAGGTTTCACTAAATAAACCTAATAGCAAAACTTTATTATGCGATTTCAATAACTACATTTTGTTTTCAATTCGAAAATTGTGTGTGGTACAAGTGAGGGCATTTTAAATGTCCTTTTGGTAGCAGCTACTGGCAGTCTCTCGATCACGAAATAAGCAACACTATCGATGGCGCTGCTTCTGCAGGGATCATAGGAACTTATTTCTTATTTCCGCAGTGGATGTTCAATGAGAAACGAAAATGTCTCCATCTTTAACTTGAGAGGCAATGGTTTCAAAGTTTTAACACCATAAGTAGAGATTTAATTGAAATTTTAAAGATGAAGTAATGAAAGAATAAAGTTTTAGAGCATGTAAAATTGCATCAGATCAGTTGTTAAAGTCTTAAATAATTTCGTCATTTACTTATTGTGTAGCAAGTGTAGAGAGGCTCGTGACGTCATTTGTTAGTTGTCCCGCACTTAGTCACATGACTCTTGTTGCATTATCATTTATAAGAGCTACTATTAACCCAACTCCTACAACTTGCACAGATAGCTCACGTCACAAAGGATTCAATCAACAACTCATCAGATAAAACTATGGACTCCAGTTAACCCTAGTCACTGCCTTAGCATTGGAAAAAGATTTTCTTCGTGAAAGAAAAAATGCCATCTGAGAAATTAAAGGCCAAGTAAGCTTCAGTGAGCCAACCAAGATGGCGACAAAAAAAAATGGCCCCTTGCATTGAAAAAGAAAACCAAGATCCCAAAAACAAAATGGTGGCCATCAAATTGAAATCGACCAAATTCACGATATCAGTACGAGGAGGGGTTATTGGGTCAGTGACCCCAGCTTATCAAATCTAGGAAATTTACAGATGATTTCACGTTATCAGGGTCACCGGCTTAGCGGTGAGCCACACTTCCGTCAGACTCGATCTCGTCTCGATATTAACCATTGATAATATCCAGACTCAAGTAAGACTCGATCTCGTCTCGATATTAACCATTGCTAATACCCAGACTCAAGTAAGACTCGATCTCGTCTCAATATTAGCCATTGCTAATATCCAGACTCAAGTCAAGACTCGATCTTGTCTCGATATTAACCATTGCTAATATCCAGACCCAAGTCAGACTCAGCCTCGACTTGTCTAGTCACATGAGACCTATCATTCGAGATGAGACAATTCTCACCAAGGCTGCAACGAATAATCCTAACTGCAGTTTTAGTTTTGATTTCTCATGACATGCCAGTTACCAGACAGTACACTATTACTTCTGCTCTACGCAGAACCTATGATATGTTCTTGTATGCCTTAGCTGAGTCAGCAGACATGGAATTCAAAGGATGCCAAGAAGGAAAAGGCATTAGTGGTGATAAAGATGAACAGTCTGTGTAGGGTGAAGGTGATAACGTAAGTGTATAGTTTTTAGAATGCATAGTCGAACGTTTTGCTGGCTGAAATAATAATAATTACTGCATTTTTATTCGGAGTAGGCAGAGTGGGTCAAACCTAAATGGTCTCGTCTAGCACTGGTCTGAGTCTCGCATCTTATTTTAACCTGATGGATTCAGTTGCGGCTTTGTCTCGAAACTCACGACGTGACGTGACCAAGACAGAAGCAAGTCTCGTCTCATGCAAAACACAATAAATAATTGATAAAATTCGATATGCCAATCACGTTTCTGCACTGTAAACAAATTTCCACACTATCAGTATATCGTAAAGTGCCTAAGAAAATATGTGCATGGGATGTTGGGGTGGTGCTCGATAACGACTTCTGGCCCACACAATTTTCATCCTTGAACTCATTTATTTCATATTCTTGGCACCAGGCAGATTCGGATTTAGTCCATCAAAAACATTTGGAAGGCAGTGAGAAACCATCCTTACACTCCAAACTACGCTTCAGGTTTAAATTGCACTTTGGCAACCAGACTACTAAGGTTGAGCTAGCTTATGAAGCTAAGGTGTGCCCACGTAATATATTTTCATACGATAACCATTACAGAAATAATAAAGCCTAAATATGTGAAGGTGAAAATTGTATTAGGTTCTTTCCTACAAACCTAATACAACTAATTTTATCTGCAAGGGTCCCCTTTTCGCAGTATTTTTTTTATTAATTGATGTGTATGGTGGGGGAGAGGGAAATTGCTCATGACTTACCATACCATACGACTTCAATGCTTCTATGACGACTCTAATTAAAGTGATTTTCCTTCTTGTTCTATAACTGCCGCAGACTGAGGTCTCAATCCGCTCAACATGTCGGCGTTAAGAGGACTTATTTTCAAAAGGCTGATTAGGATAGAAGCTCCGTGCGTCGCACGAAGCATGCAGTTTTTATCTCAGTTGGCTTGTTCACAACAAATGCAGCTTGTATGTATCGTATTTCTAATATCTAATTCTCGGAAAATAGTCCCAGGAATACTGCAGCGTATTTTTTAACCGTCATATTTTAAATGGATTCCTATCATTTCCTAGGAGTCCAAGCATTCCTAGGACTTAACAATGTAAGACGAATAAAGCTTTACAACTGTACGTGAGGAGTATCACGACAGCCTGATATGTATCTCGTTTGAAAGGTATGTCCTTAAAACCCTGGACAATAAGGAGACTTAACAACAGGCCTAACTTGATCTTATTTACTGGGATAATGCAGCATCTATCAAAAAGTATGTCCAATACTGTTATTATGGAAATTGCTGTCCTACACCAGCATTCGCAAAGAAAAAGCTCGCACTTTCGCCAACCTGCAAAATTAGATCTAACAAAATGGTATTAAAACGTAAGGAAATGTTGAAGATGATGTGCAAAACATACCGAGTGTGTCCCAAAAGTCACTTGTCATATGTGGGTTAGTGCAGATGTTCAAAGTGTTGTCCGTTTGCAGCAACACAATGTCCAATTCGGCTTCCCAGCTCATCTCTGACGGCTGCAAGCATCTGTGGAGTTAGTCCATGGATTGTTTGTGTAATTGTGTTCTTTAAGTCATCTAGAGATGCAGGCTGGGTGGCAAAAACATATTGTTTCACATATCGGGATGCCGCCTGTGAAATTCATTTGCTGCATCTCTACAGCTTCGATGGTGGTCGCCACACAAAAACACAAGCTCAACACGTTGCTCTGCTGTTAACATGGTCATGCTTGAGCATTCCTGTGTAACCCGTTGCCTAAAGTACACATTTACCATACGGCAAGTGACTTTTGGGACACACTGCATATCTCTATCGGCATCACCTTTTACCTTATCACAACAATTGGTGTTTATATTCTTGCGTGTCACAATCTTTTTGGATTTAGATTGCTAATAAAATGTGTAAATTCGTTGTGATTCTAGCTATGTTCGCATCACTTAGCGGTGTGTCCGCCATTGGCGAATATTCCGACGGTGTTGGTTCTTTGGCAGTGTTTTATGCGGTTTTGTCGTGTTGTTGCGGATACTAACGGTTAGGTTAGGTCAGGGACGTGCACAGGCCTCGAGAGAGCAGGGGCAAACTTTTTCTTGGGCCTTTTTTTTTTTTTGGTGTTTCAACCTCTTTTTACCCCCTCCCCCCTTTTGTTGTAGGACTTTAACCATTTCTGCTCCTCTTTGCACTACTTTCTTAGCCGCTATTGTCCTTTTTTGGAGTTTTTTATGCTCTTTTACAACACCGCTCCGCCGAAAAATGGCACTTTTTTCAGAAAAAACGGGGCCCTTTACCTCTAGGGCAGGAGCTAGAGCCCCCCCTTGCACCCCCTGTGTGCACGTCTCTGGGTTAGGTCGAGATTAAGGTTAGCTATCCAGCAGTTAATTTTCCCCGGTGAGGCTTTGCTCGAGAAATAATGGCTGACACATAACGCTTCATAAAAGCCGGTACACAGCCGGGAAAACCACAACTACATATTTATTTTGGCTACCACAACTTGCCGGCATCAAACAATAATTTTTTAAAAACCCGATTAGGCCCATCAAGAAACACTGGTTGTTATAAAACGGCAAGAATTAACGCCAATAGAGATTGTTTATTCTTCAATCGTCTACTTCAACACTGCCAAAAGAAATCTTAATACAAATTTGCATATTAACGAGACCCGTGTTTACCTTTTGACAAAAAGAGCAAAATTATTCGTAACATTGAAGCAGGGTGAACTCCGCAACAAAGAGCTTATGGATTTTCATGAACATTTGTTTCTACACAATGCCCTGAAATAAAACAGTTATTCCAAGCACATTAGCTATAAAAGCGTAGCAATAAAAGTATATCTATCATGCAAAAGAATATGAGCAAACCAATACTTCAACTTCCACACTAAGCAGCAGTTTTCGTCTTTTTTAGTCCACAGGGGCTCGGCACAAAATACGTGCAGCACGAGAAAAAAAAAAAAAACGACGCAACCACAGTATTGTTTGTTGTGGTGGTCTTTTTATTTTATTTTATTTTTTGGACTCGTGCTAGTCGTATTGTGTGCCGAACCCCTGTGGTTTTGTCAACTAGCAAGAGTCATCATCAAAATGAAACCTGACAACAAAGTCAGTTCACTGTGCGATTATTAAAGCAATAGTTGTTAACTGCAAGGTGCTCCGCTGCTGTTTTGTAAATTTGAGCCTTTATTCAGAGCGGTAAGACCCGTGTGTCGCGCCAAGTTAGGCAACAAACATCACATAAATTCAATTGTCGCCCATTGTAGCGCGACGCCGTAGCCTAAGTGTCTAATATCCTGAAGCATAGTTGAGCACATTCCAGCTACTTGGGGAAAAATAAAAATGCGGCACAAAAGCTTAAATTGTGGTAAAATGGAGAGCAATGATCCACCTGACAAAAATTAACTTCTGTAGGAATGTAAGTTATACGCTGCTTTCAATGCAGAATTTGACCATCAATAACTTTGCAAATGTGTTACGTACTTCTAGTTTCAAGATAGTCAGCTCATCCCCATAGGGTTAATTCATCGATGTCGAGATAGCAGGAAGGCTTCCAGCTACGAAATTTGACGAACGGCTGCAGTACGATACGAACTACATACCTTTTCTGGTTTACAGCCTGGGGGTGTAACGGGAATGGCGTGGGAGGGCGCGTAAGTACGGAAGTATTGTTAACACCATTGTTAGTATTGTCAGCATCGTCTCTGATTGGACGGCCAAACTTCGGACAATGGCAACGTATATACTGACGTGCGTATCTATAGACACACAATAGTCTGTCGTCACAAATCTAAACAACTTTGCCAAAGAAATTGTGTCTACGTCCAGTTCATGAAAAACAAACAAAGTATCAAAATAAAGCCAAAAACTGGTAAAGAGGCCACCAAGTTGAGAATGGTTCGGCCTCCTAAAGGAGTAACGTGAACTAAACAAAAAAATAAGTAAAAAATAAAACAAAACCAAAAACTGATAAACAGGCAACTAAGTTGAGAATGGATATGAAATTTAAATATTAGAAATATTACCACTCAAGCTATTGTTGACGTGGCACATCGTTATAAATTTGCAGGCTAGTTGAGTTGAGTCTACTATAGAGTTTTAAAAAAAGAAGTGATATCATATCAAAAACCAAAACTGGTAAAAGGGACTGCCAAGTTCCGAATGGTTCGGCCCTTCAAAGGAGAGATATCAACATACCAAAACATTCGCCAAGTTAATCGCACCGAATCATACTTTGGACGTTAAATGAAAACTTAAACATTGCTACCGAAAGTAGCATGTTCTAGTTTTCATTTAACCTTCGAACTATTAGTCGGTATAAGGTTAAGTTGGCGAATGTTTTGGTGTGTTGATATCACTCCTTTGAAGGGCCGAACCATTCGGAACTTAACGGTCCCTTTTACCAGTTTTGGTTTTTTATATGATGTGAATTTGCCTGTCGAGCCAACAACATTCAGTTTCAGAGTACATAACGTCATGGCGATAGTGTGCATTTTGTGTTGATCCTTGATGTACCGTATGGCAGAAAGCCAGATTGGCAGTATTAGTGTCATCCGTATTTATTTACGTTAATAATACTTTGGCCCATTTAAGGGTTCTAGGTAAAAATATTAATGTCGTAAAGAATAACTGCTAAAAGATAGCCAAGTTGAAATGGGTCATCTCTTTGGAGGAGTAATATTAACAAACTAACACAGTGCCAGGTTATTCCAACCATGTATTAGTTCAAAAGGTTAAACGAAATAACTGACCAGTTCCTTAAAGCAGTTTTTTTTTAACACTGCAAACCATCGAGTTACATAGAGGGCCTAACACCTCATTTTTTTTTTAGCATTGCTACAAATTTCCTTTGTATGGCTAATACGGAAAAAAATTGTAACATGGCACCAAAAAATACATTTGGCTTTACGTCGTGTTTATGACAATGGAAACTGATGATAGGAAGGGATAAAAATTTAGATTAGAAGTTTTCTTAGTTTCCCCGTCACTGTTTCAAGAAATCGACGCCATTACTTTCGTGAAGATGACCATCAAAAAAAAAAAAAACCGATGCAACACAGCTCTCTGCCATGACAACCACCATGTTTTAGCAATTGACATACGAGCACAGGGGCTGTTTGATACGGTGGCCCTGAAGACTCACTTTACTCCCATTCACACATACAAATGTGAACTTCACACATTTATCTCTAAACTTGCATAGTTATATCTACGAAATTCATACTTCACACATACAAGTGAACTTCGTAGTTATACCTATGAACTTTATACTAATTCACATATCCAACTGTGAACTTCACACGTACAGCTGTAAACTTCGTACTTCACTCATACAACTATGAATTGTAAACTTCATAGATATAACTATTACTATCTACATTAATAAAAACTAGTTGCAGTGTTGTAAAACGGCCACCAGAAATATTGAAAAAAATATGACAAAGCCAGCGGGCTAAAGGTTTCGACTTTGTAGTACAAAGGCGTATTTATTTATTTACGTTAGAAATATTTTTATGAAAGTGAATGGAGTCTGGGTCAGGGATCATCAGCGTTTGGTAGCCAGTGTGCCTAAACTAAAAACGTAACTTTTAACGAATAAAACAATGCTTCACGTATACACAACTTAATATTAAACTGCTGGCTAAAGGCTGTATCGCTGTAGATCATTCAAATTCAAGCCGGCAGGCTAACGATTTACCAGTGATATCCGGTGTACAAAGGCATAGTTCCTTTATTTCCGGTGAAAAGATTCATGTGTTATGTAAGTGCATGGAGTCCAGATCAAGGGAGACGCTGATTGAGTGAGCGAAGCAAACGAACATCAGCGTTTCCTAGCCAGTGGGTGCGAAAAGACAGACGGGTTACACGCCTTTCGCAGCAGACACATGAGAAAGCAAATTGTCTCAATGTTTTAAACGGTGCATCAAACACCACCCGTGCATAACACAGGCTTCAGCTAGTGAACTTCATAGATGTAAGTGTGAAGTTCAAAGTTTTGTGTGTCAAGTATGAAATTCATAGATATAATTAACTATGAAGTTCAGAGATAAATGTGTGAAGTTCACAGTTGTATGTGTGAAGTATAAAAGACTAATGAAGTGAGTCATCGAGGCCACCGTAGTTTGGCCATCTGAGCGGACTAGCCCAGTCACGTGAAACGTGCATCTCGAGAAACAACTATGACGAATGATAATGCTAAGCCAATCAAGAGCCCTGGTTCAGATTACTGGCTTTCAATGGCGCCAAATTGTTGGCGTCAACTAGACAAGTCAAGTCATTATTGGCGGAGCGAAGCATAACCTGCAACGGACACCAAATTGCAAAATGTTTGTTGGTTGGTTGTACTTTTGTAGTCTGGGTGGAGCCCATACAAATTTGGTACATACCTTGAAACCCCCAAAAGTATTGCCAAGCTAGAATTTGCCGTAAATCAACCAATTATTATGGAAGAAATTAGTTTTTTAATTTATTTCTAACACTCACCATTGTAAATTTGGAATCCTGGAATCTTGAATATTACAATTGTTATGCAACAAAATCATGCACATCGATCTAAAAGCATGCAATTTGATACACAAGTCATTCTTAGCAACACAAATCGAATCAGCCATGGAACCCCCATGAAACACCCTCCCAAGAGCCCCCTTGCCCCCTCTGTGAGACGATCAACAAATTCTTGCCAATCGAGCTAAAAGCATAAAATTTGGTACACAAGTCATTCTTAGCAGTAAAAATCGAACCAGTCATGTACCTCTCCATGAAATATCCCAAGGGTCCCCAGTGCCCTCCCCCATGTTTCCCCCCGAGGCTAGACCAACAAATTCTTGTAAATCGAGCTAAAAACATGAAATTTGGTACACAAGTCATTCTTAGCAGTACAGATCGAACCAGCCATGGAACATCCCCTGAAATACCCCCCAGTGCCCTGAGAGTTGACCAACAAATTTTTGCAGATTGAGCTAAAAGCATGAAATATTGTATACAAGTTATTCTTAGCAACAGAAATTGAATCAGCCGTGGAACCTCCATGAAATACCCGCCAAGGCCCCAGGCTTGCCCCGTCTCTTCCCTCAGTGAGACTTGACTAACAAATTTTTTGCAAATGGAGTTGGAGGCATGAAATTTGGTACACAAGTCATTCTTAGCTGCACTATAGTTTGCCACTATCTTAATATCCCCGTTAGTTATAATATGCAAACAAAGGAAGTTGCCCAAGCGGAACAGTCAACAGATTTTAAGACTCCCTCATGCACCAGTCGAGCGATTTCAGCCTCAACCCTTCCTCTTCCTGCTAAGGGCAGGTCGAGCCTTACAACAACGTGGTTTGGCGGCATCGGCTTTCAGCTTGACACTACCCTTGTAATCCTTAAATTTTCCCAAACACTGTTTAAAGAGGTCTGGACACTTTTCAAAGATTTCCTCCGCAGTAACATGCTTGACAGACTTGAGTAACACTTTCAGGATCATTGGGCTTTAAATGGAACAATTGACTAAGAGTGAAACCAAACTTAAATATCCAGCCTTTTCCCAGAAGAGCGAACGGATTCCCTGATGAGAACACAATATCACTCAGGGTCTCAGTTTCACCATTAAGTTTGACTGTTGAAATTTATTTAACCTAGAGGCTGAATAACCTCACCGACCCAGGATTGCAACAAGACTGTAGTAGCTTTTAATTCTACGTCTGAAAAATACTTCTCATGCCAACTTCTAGGAATATCAGTCAAATCACACCCACTGTCAACCTCCATTGGTAATTTATGACCATTTAATTCGCATTGCACTGCCCGTTTGTTAGACCGCACATTCACTACAGTCATATTTGAAAATAAGCTCTCAAAAGAATCTGGCTCTTGTGATCAGAGTCAGCAATTTCAGACTCAGCAAGTACTCTCTGTGCTTTTTCTTCACATCGGCTTGTACCGGTTTTGGTTTATATTATGTAGTTGCCGAATTGCTGGTGCCAGGCTTTCCCAATTTACACATGTATGCCCACGAAAACTACGGGAAACTAGTATATTTCATCCTCTATAATCAGCCGAGGGCTGTGGTATTTTCCCAAATAACATAAAAGTACCACAGGGCATTACTTAGTCAGTCAAAGGTATCATTTGGAAATTACCCTGTTTAATTTTGTGTAAAATTAACATTTTCCCGAGAGCGAGAGTATGCTCAAGTCTTAGTACTGCCTGTCTCTACGTAAATTAACTTTGCAAGAATAAATGAACTCTTGGAGCTGAAATACCATATAGTTTTCTTAATTTCTTACATGATTTTTCATCATTTTTACACAGCTTGGTAGCAAGGTTGTGGGATATCATGACATTTATTACCCGTTTTTTGCTCCTCAGCCCTCTTTTAACAATGCAACGATGCAGGAGTGCAACAATGAAACAAGAACGCACAGTGCAATATATCCGCCATTGCAGTACTGAGAGCCGATCTCTTGCATCAAAATGGCGGATGCATTCATGATTATTATAGACCGGCATACATAAATTTTTTTAAAACGTTAAGAAAGAGATTTTTTTATTTAAGTGTCAGCAACCACAGCAAATTACCGAATTCGTGAATTATAGGCGGCAATTGGGATGGTATTAATGGCACAAACCAAAATAAAAAATAATACAAAATATTAAGCAAGTATTTTTTTTTATTTAAATGTCATGAACCACAGTAAATTAACGAATGCATTATGCATTTTAAGACTTTAAAAATGCTAGTTTTCTAATTAAATCTGTTATAGGTTATTTAAAATTGAAAATAACGTTGCAACCTTCATTAAAATTAATCGTTCCACCAGAAAACATGTGTCTTAACTGTTCTTTATTACTACCATCGTCTTGGTTAGCAGCATCTTCTACTGCTTCACATGATAAGTCAATATTGTCCGTATTGTCTTCATCATGGTGACTCGATAAGTCAAATAGATCCTCAAACTACATAACTTATTTTGCCATAACAAAAAGGAAAAAGAAATACGGCTCCCCTGCAATAATCACCGAGCAGCTAGCACACACATTCACGGAGGTCTGCGGCCTTGCAGTGCTGGAAACACCGGTTCTCGTCAGATCACCGAAGTTAAGCAGCATTGGCCCCGATTGGTACTTGGGTGGGTGACCTCCTGAGAATCCATTCCGGGTGTTGCAGACATAGGGCCTTAGGGCTTCGTCGGGCAGATGACCGGGTGCGGTTAACGCTCGCTAAAATCCTTTGACCCTTTTGACATTCACGGAGCGCGACCAAAAACTCGGTAAAAGCCAGGTAATAAATAGAATATCACCCGCTTTCCTCGTGCTGAGCTCTAAACAATGTCTAAACGCTGCGCGTCTCGACATTGTTAGCTCTCAGCACGAGAATTTCAGAAAATTTCGGAGGGCGGCGTTGGGGCTAACAATGGGGCAACAATAGACGAGGAGCACAAGATCGGATTATAGCTCACTCGAATAAGATACAACAATGCTCGGGGAAAGTACCATTGTTTTGTATCTTCTACAGCCCCCGTAAATAAATTAAATTGTCGTTTAACTCGTCGTCGAGAACGAGGGGTCCTTGCTAGGGGTCGTTGTTAGGGGTCCTTGCGTTTACCAACACTCTCGTACACACGGTCACTCACTTTGCTATTCAAAGAGGGGGTACCATGAATGTGTGGCATTCGGTGTTGTATGGGGCCTCTATGTAATTGTCTGCCTGCACCGGGTTTTTTTTAGCTTCGGCTATGTTTTTCAATTGTTATAGTGTAACTATAAGGCCAGTCATTTGTTGTTGTATGTATGGACCATTTTGTGGTCGATTGGGAATAAATAAGGGACCGTTCATTATTTATCAACCGGGGGGGGGCGGGGGGGGGGGCCTGAAAATTTTTATGGGAAGAGAGGGGGGGTTGAATTTTTTTTGTAAGTGTTCAGGATGGGGGAGGGCAGGGGAAAAAACTGCGAGAAAGAAGTTATAGTTAATGTAATACATTTATTTAACTCGTCACATCCCACAATGTATTAAAGTACAGCCTAACTTTTGTACACTCATTTCAGCTCAGTAAACAGTTTCCAACAATCATTAACATTAGCTTTTCGTTGGTTCTCTGTGTAAGAATCTAGTTATTTATCTTTTGCAGGTTTTCGTCCCTTATCTGTTGAGTTCGTTAACTATCATTTTTCACTCGCTGCACAGTGAGGAGGGGTCATGGAAGTTTTAATACTATTTTTTTTTGGGGGGGGGGGGTCAAAAAAATTCACCAACTCCAAAGGGGGGGGGTCATGATTTTTTTATATTGATGATGGCATATCCGCCCGCCCCCCCCCCTCCCCCCGTTGATAAATAATGAACGGTCCCTAATAATAGTAATAATAATAAAATGAAATGGTCTTGCTTTTCGATTAAATCTTTCAGTTTTAAACCATAGGGTATGAAGTCGTGCGGCCGACATCACTGAATGACTCATTTTCAAAAAGCCTACTAAAATGCAAACTTTCTCCAATTATCAATGTGTGTATGTGTGTGTGTGGGGGAGGGAGGGTTAAAAACCAGACCTACTAGTTCATCTATAAAAAACATGGAAGAGAGCTGCATCTTTCTAGGCTAAGCAAGAGTTATTAATTAGAAACCCAAAGTGGTCCTACTAAGGACCCATCGATTTATTTTGGTGTTCTCAAACTGCAAAAACTTCCGTTAGTTACAGCAATACAATCTGCCATCTTGTATGTCTCATGATTTACACCTTCCGGGCATAAAGCCACCTTAGATCTGATTAACACGGACTTTTATTTTTATATAAATCAAAAGCACAAACACCAGGGCATGTTTTGAAACTAGTGTTACGATTTTACCTGTTGTAATTTGTAGCTACCGTCAGAAGTCGAGGTTATTTATACACAGGTTTGTGTTAGCGCCAATGGCTGAACAACGTATATTTTGTTTACTTGCACACTTAGTTCAATTCATTGATGCTTTGAATTCGGCCTTAATATCAAAAGGATCATTTCTGCATCTTGTTTTAACAATCGTTCAGACAATTAATTTGTAATCTTAATGGTTTGTATTCATCACCTTCGCCCATGCATTGGCGCCATGTTTTTTTTCCAAGATGGCTACGACTCTCCTTGAGAACAATTATGTCCGACGGAACGGAAGTAGAAAAATCAACCAACATGTTGAAGGGGCGCCAAGACTCGGCTTCATGTCCGCATGAGCAACTGTACTGCCGACCCCTTTTCTTGTGTAATTTTACGCTATAGGGTCGAGGCGAGTATAAAAGGAGCCAGGGCCCACAAACCTTAGCACGGCTCAATCCGGAAGCCAAAGGATACTACGTTCGTCGAGGGACTAGGAGCTCTTCACGATTGGCGCAAAAACAATGGGCAAAAGTAGAATGGTAGCTAGTTTGGAATTATTTTTTGGTTCTTTAATTTGAAAACTCATTTTAAGTGTAAGAGTAAATTTAGAACTGGCTTTCACCTTTCGGCTAGTATTTTCTCTCCGTAATTGTACGGGTTCCACGGCACCCTTTCTAAAATCCATCTTTGTATTAAATTCCAATTTGCAAATTATGTTTACTTATTCCACAGTAATAACACACAACGCAAATCAACTTGAATGCTAGGCTAGTCTAGATGTGTAAAGTAGGCCGAGACCCCATGTCTGTTTGAATCACATGTATTTAAACTCTACTTCCTATTTCGAAGTAAACAAGTCTTTAAAATCAAGCTACTCTCACCCAAAGAGATGTCTAGACAGACTGGTTCACCCTGGTTTGGGCTCGTTACTAGAGAATGCTTTGTGGATGAGAGCAAAGGCACGTTGCTGGTGGTAATTTTACAAGTACAAAACCAGGCTAGTTTCAGCAAGCTAAAAAGCAAAGACTACTGCTTGTTTGGGACTCCATTCTACTGAATATTAGGCAGCCATATTTAGGCCTATTAATGGCAGTTATAACACGGTTGTAATGTCACACTATATAGCTTAACACCATACCAAATTTCCGTAGGTTAAATCCCATTAACCGTGACCGGAAGTGTGCATCATCGCAAAAACTGTGGGTTATCAAGTTACCCCACACATTTGCCGATAACCCACACTTTTGACACTTCCGGATCACACGACCGGGAACGCACACACCAACAACCAAATACAGCGTGCAGAAAACGTTACGCAATCAAAACGTACAAAAGAAATTACTTAAGTTGCCGGAATGTCCTGAATGAAATCCTATTCAAGCTAATTCGCACACGTCTGGCCCATACCTAAGCTTATTCACGAAGCTTAACTCCCCCCAACCGCCTCCTTCCACAAACTAAAATGAAATGACCTTCAGTCATACCGATACCCCATTACTGTAGTTTTTAAACAATTCTCAAACTACAAACACACAAAATTAATTACATACCTTGCCAGAATGTCCCATCACAATGTCATTCTATTGTAATGTTCTATTCCAGTGACCATTTGACCAGAATAAACATTATTGTCTAGGATGGCATAAGGGCAAACAATTGTGTAAAACACTAATCAAGTATAAAAATAGGTAGGCTAAATAATAAGCAAACATCCAATTATACTGGGCCTTTAATCAACACTCCGCTGTACACAATATTGACCCCACATATGGCCAATTAAATCAGTGACAGATTACTATGATTTGATTGTATGATTACAATGATTTGACATGAGTCTAACGAATGGCATTACGGATTAAGTCGAGCGGTAAACCTAATCATTATTATATTCTCTGAGTTAAATTAAGGGAAACTCGGGTTAATTTAGTAGCGTACGGATTGGTACTAGTTAAGCATAAACACAATTAGCTATCGCTAATCAATCAGAATACTTAGCTCATTAATTGAAGCTTGAGTGCGGCCATGGGCCCACGGGTCGGCTAAGCGGCGAAGCCCCGTCGCTAGCTCGGCACGGAAATCGGCCTGGCGTACATCTGGATTGCGGCCTTCGGAATTTGACTGGCGTGAACTAGTTAGCGACTGGTAAGCTGCTGATGATCGGATGATATCACGTATTCCGAGGTTCAGCTTAAATACTGTGGCGTTATCGGCCATGATCAATCCATTGTAGTATTGATTTATTATTGAAATGCTAAATATAGTAACATTTGGACAGCTTGGGCCCTTATCATTAATTGGGACCTCTCCGCCTGTCAATCATTCTATTGTTGCGTTCGGGTTCATTAATTGTTCCCCGTACGCGGCACTTTGAAGGTAAATGCCGCCATCCCGTGTGGGAGGTACTTATTGTTATTCCACGTAGTGATCGATCATGAGCGACGATCTTATCGTAATTAAATCTACTTCTAGAAAGTCATTTAGCTTCTACGAAACTGTCGTAAATAATGTCAGCTGGTAATGCCATCTTTTAAACTCTAACAATAGGTGTAATTACACTTGTTCAGTCTCAAATGATCTTGCCGCCTCTCGGTCGTCTTTGAAGAAGGACTCCCAATTATAATTGCTATCTGGAGTCGTTTTGATCTATCCGAATAAATACTCGGCTCATGCATTTAATAAATGTATGATATTATGCAATTATGCATTCAATTAATTAATTGTATTGTTTCTGTTATGAATATTAATTAAGCCATAATTAATTTCCCTACATAATCCCTGTTCATTCTAAAATCATGGTACCTTTTTAGTGGTTCCTTATTTTAGCTTCCAAACCCAGTTCATTTATAACAGAAACTGCTTTACATAATTAAGCAAAAATTTCGCATTCACCGGCGGCCCAAAGTTAATTGCCGTGTGACTAGGAAAAACGGACCTTTCTTTGAGGTAAAAAAACAACCTTCACAGAAATCAGGGGAATAATTATGTACAGCAAGATTAAATTGCTTCATTAATTAAGCAATACTAGTCTGGGTGGAATTTTGGAATAAAATATTGTATGGCTTAAGTGCATGCAAGACTCGAGAGCACATTCTCCATGTAACTGAACTCAATATTTTATAAAATCAACTTTGTTGCTGTTGATCTGAAATAAATGATATTTCGTTTTCCTTGGGTGGCCACATGGGTTTTCCACATGGGTTTGTTTACCCTCTTGCTTCAACGAGGGAGGCGTGGCACTTTCCCATATCGTGTTGTGCTCTACTTTTGACCTCGAGTTGGCCACTGGTCCGGCCAAGGTCGTTCAAGGCTGAGTGGGTTTTCTCTACCCTCGGTAATTACGTTGCCAACCATTTGGCCTACTTTCTGCTCTAGCTGGGGGAGTGAAAGAAAACACAAGCGTTACTAGCTATGCTTCATTAACTTTCAACATTCTCCCTTTGAAATCTCGTTTCTTGCCTCTTCACCTTTGGAAGAAAAGCCACTTTTTATAGCCAAACGTGACTTTGATTCTCCCTTGGGCAAATAAATAATTAATAAAATATGGAATATCCATGGTTCGATTCGAACAGTACTATTTGACATTGTCAAATTTAAATATTCTCCTGTAGTACCAATAGCAACGAGATTTCATCGGAATACACAGTTTTCATAAATAATAAAATATCATATGCATGCGATATACATGAGTCGCCCAGAAACTTGTATGTTTCTGAATGTATGACTTGTTTGGTCTCGTATTGGGACTCAAACTGGCGACCAAGTTATCAAATCGGTTTCATCAAGCTTTTTACTCATTTAGTAATATTTTTATGCTACATAGTAACAAAATAAGCATTTGAACAAGGGAGGGGGACAGGATACCTGTTTTATTACCCCGTTAAGTCGTATTCGCTTAACCCATTAATGTAAGTGTCATTTACTGTTATTCCCAATGAAAATTTCCACGATTGTGTGCTTATTGCGTACTTAATATTTAAATTATTTTCACATACTCCACGTTTAGGTGGTATTTTGTTAGTGTCTGCATTTGAGTCTATGTTTCATTTATTCAAAACAGCATAGCGAGTACTGCAACTCATTCATACATGCGGTTTGGTTGATGTGGCGTGTACAATATATTATGCGTTCATTTGTATTTGTTTCACCCATTTTGACTACTACGAGACAGTTTAGACTAACCCGGGGGAAAGCCGTCAATCGTAGCTTATTAAGAAACGTGTGTATTCTTGTTTGTCTGTTTTCCCTTTTGACTACCAAGCGACAGTTCAAACCGACCAATACGGAAAGCCGTCCATCATGGCATTTTAAGAACCTTGTTCATGTATATGTGTGTCAACCCATTTTGACTACATGCTCAGGTCGAACCTAACAGTAAGGTTCCGCCAGCAAACATGAATTATAGGAAATTATTGCGTTGCCTCACAATAAATATGTTATACCGCCAGAATTGTGATCTGTACAATTCTCGACCCTAATGTCGTGCGATGCTCTAGCGACTCGTATTCGTTACTAGAGTGCTTGTTATAGAGTGATTTGTCTGTAAGGTAATTACCTTGAAAACGAGCTCTTTTACCTGGAAAAGAACCGTTTTATGCCATGTGCTACCTGCACTGGTCCTCCTGAACGTAAGCGACCAGAGCACAGGCGTATTTAGAAGACTGGAATTCCAAAATTCCAGAAGCCTATGATTTAAATTTTTAAGTCGAATTGCAGCAATC